>JZLH01S0491119.1:76966-100516 GCA_001188425.1 Eucidaris tribuloides
GGTGCTAAAGGGTTAATAAGTCTAAGACTGCACTTTTTCTAGATTAGCACACGTTTACATGGTAGAGTCATGTCATTATGTCACTTACAAATTTTTCAACTTAAATTGTAGTATTTTTGATGAAAACAATACATTTTGTAATTTTACACGGAAAAATGACCCCAAAACCATACGGTGCAAGAAAATTGAACGAGATTGAAATTTTCTTTCTGGATTTAGTACACTTTTTTTTAATGTACATGGGATAGTTGTTTTCAGTTGTAAACTTCCCCTGAAAGGTTTCTACGTAAAATTATCAAATTTGAACTAAAAAAAAGTTTTGGCCCGAACGTCAAAATAGAGTACATTTGGTTAAATTTATTCTGGATGCTTTACGTACTTTTACATAGAAAAGAACTGTCATAGCTTTCCTGTGTATTTTATTAAAAATTGTAATTTCTCACAGAAACTTAATAATGGAATTTTACTTCAACAGTGGCCCAAATGACTTAATACAGTAGCGTAGTCTCAGGCGCGGGGGGGGGGGGGGAGGCAGGGCACGTGCTTCAGGCGGCATTTTAAGGGGAGCAAAACAACACAGAGGGGAGAAACAGACAGGGCCGAAAGAAAAAGGAAACAAATATGATTTTTACAAATTATGCATCTCTTTATCTCGCCCTCCCAGTCCAAAGGGTAAAGTGCATTAGAAAAAAAAGTTTTATAGGGTCAGAATATGACAATTTTTAAAAAAACTCGGTCGCTTTGCTCGATTGCGTATTTTCATTTAGTATCTCGTAATTTCACACTCCAATATTTATATATAATTGGTACATGTATAGTGGATAGTAAGAACGTTTGAAACTCACAAAGTGAAGAATATAAGAATTGAATATTTGTGACCTGTCACCACAATGCCCTGATAAAGTCGCACATCTAATGATACATAAACATAGAAAGAAAAATACTCTGGGTGAAACTATAAATATTCAAACTTTTGCAACATATCAAGGCCATAAACCTTTTGAATTTTGAGGAATCTTCACTCTTATACTTTACATCATAGTTAGGATATTGGTACTTTGCTTACTTTTGGGTCTTGCGACTTTATCAGGGTATCGTGGTGACGGGTCACATTTTTATGAAGTACATTTATTTGTGCTCATTAGAACAAATGGAAGTTTATTTTCACCAACCCCTAATAAAAAAAATACACCTCGCCAGGTTCGATACATTTTTATCAGGATACATTGGGGTTCTAAGCAGGGATGGACCCAATATTCCTTTTTTACGTGAGAGTGATTAACCAGATATCATTGAGCCAGTATTCTTATTCCAGATGGATATGATGTAAAAAACAATCAAAAAAATAGGAACAAGAAGTAGAGATTAACATTATTAGTAATGCTACCGCAGTATATGTTTAATTCTACCTACTCTTGTATTATTAATGTACCATTGATACTCATTTAAACGGTTATTGTTACTATCGTGTCGTTGTACTTTTGTTAATTTATGTTTCAATACATCGTTTCTGTGAACATTCAAATTCAAAGTCCAAAAGGATAACACGCAAATCGTTTGTCTATTAGTAAATTAATCTCTCAGAGTCAAGTTGGTATTTTCATTTTCTTCTGCCACATCGATTCAATTATCGTGTCCTATTTATGAAAGGCAGTCACCGAGGTATTATAAATTTAGTAGATTCCGACAGAAACGAGATACACAATAAGTAGAATGAGTACACTATACAAAATCAATTTACTTGTAATTTACCGATTTTTGCAGTGCTTTAGACTTATTTTTGTATGCATATGATGATGATGATGATAACAATAATAATAATAATAATAATGGTGGTGATGATGATGATGATGATAATAATAATAATAATAATAACAATAACAATAATAATAATGATAATAATAATAATAATAACAATAACAATAATAATAATGATAATAATAATAATAGTAACAATCCTACTACTATTATTATTACTAATAGTAATAACAACACAACAACAACAAAAATAATAATAATAATAATAATAATAATAATAATAATAATAACTAAACACTACACAAAAAATAAGTTCCCCCTTTTTGAAAATTCCATAACTTTTTAACGAAATAGTTTTAAGCAGAATAATTTGGCAAGGGTGTTTCTGCACTCATTGACTAACTTCTGTGTAAAAATGTGATTGATCCGTCAAGTCATGCATGAGTGAGCACGTAATAAAGGCAAAAATCTCACTTTTCAAAAGTCACGAGGGTCATTTTGAGGGATTTGTGATGCAGGATTTTGACAAATTGTGTTTCTGTTGAATGATTAAGCGCTATTTATGTTAATCAGCTATCGTTTGACCCCCTAACAATTCTTTCGGCACTTTTCGCATATTTACGCTTCAGCGAGCTCAATTTAACAATTTCCATCCATCCTCAATTTTGAAATTGTAAAATCCATTAAGTTTATTGAAAAAATTGAAATCCGATATTTTTCCAGCAAAGTGTATCTTTACACGTTTTATGGACATAAGAGGTTGTAACCATGTCAGGGTTCAGTGAGCACACTTTATACATAAAGGAAAAAATACCATTATCTACCATTATTTTGGCATAAGAGATGACTCCTGTGACTTTTGAAAAGTGACAGTTTTGCCTTTAATTCATGCTCACTCATGCATGGCTTGACGGATTAATCTTATTTTCACACAGAGGTTAGTCAAGGAGTGTGGAAATCTTCCTGCCAAGTTATTTTGCTAAAACTTATTTCATTAAAAAGTTATGGCATTTGAACAAGGGGAACTTAGTTTTTGTGTAGTGTTTATAATGATACGTATGTATTTATTGCGCCATATCAACCTAAAAACGTTGCTCAAAGTGCACTCCTGGGGTACAGATACCCCAAAGATAAAGCATTATTAAACAAAATGGTTTTTAAGCTCACTTTGAAAGCCTCGACTGTTGAAAGATTTTTGATGTTCAGGGACAAATCTTTTCATATACATGTACCTTGGCGGGAGGCGCGTTTCCGTTTTACACCCTTGCGAAGGCAATCTCAGCAATAAGTGCTACAAAGCGAATAGTGAAGAGTCTACACACCTCGCTGGTTAGTTATGACGCATGAGCATTGAGCGGTCGAAGTAATGATTCTGTCACTGCTCGTGCCCACACCACTACATGCACTCTATACTACGTGGTGTACCCACTGAACTCCAGCACAGAGTTCAGTGGCTACGCGGCAGTTCATGTACAGAGAAGCCGAGAGTAGTCGTATGAATCAAATCCGAACATGTTTTGCAGTGGCGTATATATACAAGCCAAAAATTTATTTAGTAACTAGTAGGCCTAATAATAATGAACGTAAGTACAGAACAAAGGAGAATCTACATGTAGAAGTACAGTTGTTTTCACTTATAATTGTTTCAAATTTCAAAATGATTGTAGAAGATGAATAGAAATATACTAGTTCTACCACTCCTACTATTTGCACCGATACTATACTATTACTACTACTACTACTACTACTACTACTACTACTACTACTACTACTACTACTACTATTACTACTACTACTACTTCTGCCACTACACAACAACCAAAACAACTCACTTACTACTTTTACTACTTTATATACTACTTATACATTTTTAATACTACTAATCATAACAATATGACATGATGATGATGATAATATAATAAAAATAATATTAGGCAGAAAAGAAAAAAAGAGTAAGAAGAAGAAGAAGAAGAAGTAAGAAAGAAGAAGAGAAGAAGAAACTATAGCAGTTTATAATCAACAATCCTATTAAAATCTCACTGCCAGATGTTCCACTGAAACTTATTTCAAATACCAAATATTAATGTATATATTCTACACTACTAATCATAATAAAAATTATAATAATAATAATAATAATTATTAGTATTATTATTGATATTATTTAATGAGGTGATGATATAACAATATAATAATAATAATATTTAATAATAAACTAAAACTAGCAGTTTATAATCAAACAATCTTATTAAAATCTTATTGCCCAGATGTTTCCAGCTTTAACCTGTTTCAAAATGATGCTTCATTTAATGAAAGTTATCCTATTTTATACTTCTACTACTAACCATACTAAAAAATAAAAATAAGAGAGAAGAGATAATGTAATACTGTAAATACTTAAATCAATAATACTATAACTTCTACTTCTACGCAACGACAAAAACAAAATGGACTACTACTACTACTACTACTACTACTACGACTAAGTACTACTACTGCTGACTAATAATTAAATAAATTATTCATTAGTATTATCATATTATTATTATTACTTATTATGATGATGATGATGATGATGATTATATATTATATTCATTCTGATTATTTTATTATTATTATTATTAAATACTAAAACCGATACTATTACTACTCTCTACTCGAGGTTAAATCTATAATATGAAAACAAAGCGAAAACTACTTGTAGCAACTTCACAATAACAAAATCATCAAAAGTACCGTTTGATCCAGTTAGTTTCCCCTTAACCATATCAAAATGCAGCTAAGTACACTTGTATAATAATAAAAAAATAAACAAACTTAATCTATGCTATAAAAACGTGATCAGTAATCTGATGTGCACATATTGCATGCCCGTCCTCGAGCACACACATTCTCTCTTCATACACACCACCACACACACACAAACCACACACACACAACACACACACACTCACACACACAGCACACCAACAACACACACACACACACACCACACACACACACACACACACACACAACACACACACACATCACATCACAATGCCACACACAAACTAAAACGATGATGACATGTTATTCTTAGTACAGTACCTGTTTCACTTTTTGTTTATTTTCACTAGCATTTGAGTAACCAGTGACAAAAAAAACTAGACGTTGCGGGACTTTGGTGTCTCACACTTTGGATGTATCTTCCTTCTGTCCATGAACAGTGAGTGATTCAAATTACAAGCAATTAGGAAGGCCAGACTGAATCAAATGCATTCGACTCGAGCTCGAGAGCAGAACAACGTGCTATAAACCAGTATACAGTAGTAGCTCAGCTTGATTTGCACATGTTGTGCGGATATCAGTGGTGCGGATATTTGCATTGCGCGCCCAGCTGATAATGTAAATAAACGTAGACTCTACTAGTCGCTTTGTAGCTATTATTGCCGAGATTGCCTTCGCAAGGGTGTAAAACGGAAACGTGCGGGACCAAAACCTCATTTTGAGGGGTTTTGATACACAGGCTGTTTTGAAAGGTTATTGGGTGTCATTGTGTTCAAATAACAATTCTCTACAACTTTTCGGTGGATTATCTTGGAAATATGCTGTTGAAAAATGTATGACAAAGGGTATTGGAAGGTCTATCGAAGCTGACACGCCCTAGAATGCATTTCGTGGTGTAAAAACTTTAAAGGCTGTTAGAGATCACATTGACTTAGGAGGTTTTATAGCCATTGGTTGAAAAAATAGCAGTTTCCAACTATAAAATTTGCATTGAATAAGCAGCATTAAACCGTTAAATTAGACAAATACCACCCCCCCAAAAAAATTACAATATTCCCCCTTTCTCTTAAATTGGGAGGAACAGAATTAATCTAGCATTAAAATGTCAACATTCTAGAGAGACTATTGTAAGGGAACTTTATGTGCGATGTTAGCCCCTACAGAGGTAACTTCACTCTTGGTAAACACTAATTGTACAATGGAGACAAAGAAAAAATATGAGAGATACTCATAGACTGTTTTATTGTACACAGCGTGCCAAAATGGTACACATATCCCGATTCCGATGCATGTTAAATGTAAATTGGTGAATTGGGTTTATGTACCTCTCTAACGTAGTATCAAAATGTTGAATTTAGATCGCCAAAACTTTCTTGCTTAAAAAGGCATCGAATCTTGAATATCCGGACATTCTTTTAAAAATGTTCAATTTGTAAGTCAATATGGTTATTGAAATATATAGGCCATTCACATTTTTGAAAAACATGGTACAAATGACATTTCTGGCTCAAATTTCAAATTATAGTTTGGTTATCTGCAGTATGATATCATCTTATAAAGAACTTAATCTCCTTCTAAATGTTCGTAAACAACTTTCCATGGGGGTCATTCAAACAAATAGCCGCCATTTTTGCAGCAGCATATTTTTTGAAGTAGTCCACCAAGAAGTTGTAGAGGATAGTTCTGTAAATACAACTTTAAATACAGTGAAACCTAACACACTCCATTGTTCCATTCCATTGTTTGCGGGGTGGTACACTTGTAGCTTGTTTCGAAAAGTTTGAACCCGTCTACAAAAGTCTTAGCAGAGCGTGTATATTAAGTTTCCGCACAAACGTCCACAATAGAATACACTTTAAAATTGGAATAAAGATTAACTTGATTAACTTGATTTTGCTTCCGTAATAAAAAACTTAAAGGCAGTGGATCTCTTTTGCATGCCTCAAAATTAACATTGTGTAAATACAATGGCATTTAGAAGACAATGCTATCTGGGAACATTCAGCAAAATAAAAGAGCTAGAAACTCAGTTTTAGTGGAATTATAGTGACTGTTAGACTCTGATTTGAATTTTTTTCTCGCGAGAAAAAAAATCCTATACCACAGAACATACACTAAACGGCTATTGTTTTTCTTTCGCATTTTTTCAAATTCTAAGCAATTGCTCTTCCCCAGATTTCACAGACATGCCCTTCATCAATAGCCTAAGGGCATGAGTCATCTTTTCCTGGTCTGCGGGGATGTGTGCAAATGAGATCCACTGCCTTTAACTTGGTGAATGTAGATTTAGCTTCTTTTAATGCTTTCATGTAACGACATCAGTGTCCCAGCCCACCCTCCTGGTGCATCATTAAGCCCTGCCCACCAGGTAGCAATGATTGCGTCAACAGTTTACTTTTTATTTTCTTTACCCCCAAAACGTAAACTTGTCACAATTTTGTACCGTAGTTACCTGAGGGTACGCCGAGACGAAACTTAGTATGGGTGCATGAAACGAGTTGCCGTCGATGTTCTGATCGCTGTTGCGGTGATTGGTGTTTAGGCAACGTATCGCATGCATGGACGGCCGCAATTTCTATAAAAAAAAGACAATATGGTTTTATGCGTTTTTTATTGGTAAGCACGTGCACCGTCTCATATCAAACGACAAAAATGTAGGTGATTATTTAGTGCAGAATATAGTGATACTCGATGGGAAAACAAAACAGTGCGTGGAAAAAATACTTATTCGTAATCATTAAATCCTCAAGGGGTACGCAGTTTAACAACCATACATGTATATTAAAATATTTCACAGCGTTCTGGAGCACAGAACGACAAACTGACAACTGGGTGCTTTGTCCTGCAATTGGATTCCAGATCGTTTGTGTGTGTGTTTGGTGTGGTGTTGTGTGGGGTGGGGTGGTTTGGTGTGGTGTTTTTGTGGAGTGGTGTTATGTGGTGTGGTGTGGGGTGGTTTGGTGTGGTGGAGTGGTGTTTTTGTGGAGTGGTGTTATGTGGTGTGATGTGGTGTAGTGTGATGTGGTGTAGTGTGGGTGACGTGGTGTGATGAGATGTAGTGTGGTATGATGTGGTGTGGTGTGGTGTGGAGTGGTGTGGTGTGGTGTGATGCGGTGTGGTGAGGTGTGGTGTAGTGTGGTGTAGGGTGGTGTGGGGTTGTGTGGTGTGGTGGAGTGGTGTTTTTGTGGAGTGGTGTGATGTGGTGTGATGTGGTGTAGTGTGATGTGGTATTGTGGGGTGACGTGGTGTGATGTGATGTAGTGTGGTATGACGTGGTGTGGTATGGAGTGGTGTGGTATGATGTGGTGTGGTGGTGAGGTGGTGAGGTGGTAGTGGTGGTGTGTGTATGTGAGTGCCTGCGTATGTATGTGTGTGTTTATATGTGTTTGTGTAAAATGTCGTTGGTGTGTGAGATTTTATCTATTTCATTGTTTATGTGTTAGTCTCTATCTAATACGTAGCCTATATTTCCAAAATTCACACTACAATAGGTATTGTGATTTCACGTTTTCTCTTTCAGGTCAATATCACACCTTCACCATGCTTTGGACGAGGAAGATTACGTTATCCCTAGTTGCGATCACGGTTTGTACTTTTACTTTGAACCGAGGTATGTTTTTCAATTTTGTTTTCGCATTTGCAATTAACTGAAAACAGGCAAACAATGCAAAAAAAACCAACAACATTCAATTGGTTTTTTCTCATACAAAAGTACAGGAACAAAAACATGTGCTACTTATACCACAGCTATTACTACAACAATATTACTACTAAACAGTACTCGAGACGGCGCCAGGGTAAAAAGGGCAAAATCCATCCATTGCCTGCCATTTTTTTTTTTACGAAAAACATATTTTTGCCCACCAATACTGCAAGCCAAACAGCATCTGACGAGTTTGGGGGGGGGGGGGGGGCGGCCGAAAGCGAAAAGCATGTTAGGTCCACCAAAAACATTTTTTACTAGCCAAATCAACAACTATAGAGGGAGGGGCGAAATTTTGGAAAAAGAGTAAAGTCCCCGTCATGTTAATAACTTTAAAAACAATGGGGTCAGTCGCCCCCTCTGCCGCCCTTTGCTTCTACTACTACTACTACTACTACTACTACTTATACCATCGCTATACTACTGCAAATATTACTGCTGGTGCTATTTCTACCACCACCACAACAACGACTACTACTACCACACGATGGAGCATAGACTACAAATTACGCACTACGAAATTCAGGCCCAATCAGGCATGGTACTTATTTTTTGATCAAAATGCAAACGTCAAGTTTCCAAAAGTAAAGGAATTCAACTTGCTTTTATAATTATTGAATTATAAAAGTGAATTGCCTCAATTTCTTGTAGAAGTTTGGACCCCCCCCAAAAAAACCTTATCACACACACACACACACACACACACACACACACACACACACACACACACACACACACACACACACACACACACACACACACACACACACACACACACACACACACACACACACACACACACACACACACACACACACACACACACACACACTATAATCATACTGGACCCCTCGGGAGAACAACCGGGACATGCAGACATGGCTGAGCAGGCCTATTTTTCTTACCAATCTAGTATTTGTATTGTTATTCAAAATTCAAGATTCAAAATTCATTCACTTATTGTTGTGCAAACCATAAACTTTGACGTATGATGATATTACATAGCACAGAATAAGGTCCAAAATAACTGCACAAATATCAAAACACGTGAAAACAGTTCAAAACACTGACACATTTAAAAAGGTATGGTAGTAAATACAGTGTTAACATAACTTCATTCAAAAAAATTGTTCCTTATTGACTCTTCATGATCACTGGTGTTCATTTTGCAACTTTTCAATTAACACCTTATTCCATATTTTATTTTTTTTATAAATATGTTTTGTCCTATTTCAGTTAAATTGTTCACAACTTATGTGTTATACCTTATCAAGAAATTTTTTCAATGAAATTGTCTATCTTTGTGTTATTATGATCTATATGATCAATAAGCCATTTTAAGAAATAATATTCGAGATTTTATAATTTTAAGTTTTGTTTTGTTTACAGTGTCCATTGTATCAAGCCAGGTAAGACAAAACTCTTTTCCATAATTTCTCTATTAGACTTACCGTTATATCAATCCATATCTTTATCTATTCATTCAATTCAGTTCGCAAATTTCACAAGAATACAATTTATAATGATACAATAAAAAGTAACATGTTTTATTACTGAAATTATTACCATACAACCAATGTTTGTAAAGGAAGACCTCTTAACCCTTTGGCCCCTGGAGAAACCTATGCCCGTATTTCCCTAAACATGCTCAAGCTTCTGCCTGATTAGCTGCTTCTGCCCAATTTTCCTTAATCTCCTGCTCGTACAAAAGCTTTTGCCCGAATTTTCCTCATCTCTTGCAACCCCATCAGCAACTTTGACAAGAATTTCTGGAAAGATTCTGCCTGATTAACAACTTTTTCCTGAATTTCCTACAGTGCATGTCAGACTAGCCATAAACAATCATGTATAAAAGTAATATTCAGAAAGCATTTTGTTGTTATTTACATGTAAGTTCCAGTAAATGGAATCTATCTCTAAATCATAATTTGGATGACTTTAGCCATGAAAACATATATGTCAACTTATAATATGGTATCTTTGGTCGGAATTAGACAAAACTATCGTAATTTTAAATGGGTTTAATTAGTCAAAAATAACAAAATAAAAGGCAATGAAGTGCAGATTGGTTTGGCATGGGGCTAAAAATGTATGTTTTGAAAGTGAAAAATGAAAATATTTCTCACTCTAGGTGGAGGAGTCGCCCTCTCTCCAAGACCCTCCCGAGTGTACTTATCTTTATTAGACTCATAAAGATAAGTACACTCGGGAGGGTCTTGGAGCGAGGGCGACTCCCGCACCTAGAGTGAGAAATATTTTCATTTTTCACTTTCAGTACTTGTTCGTTTCACAGTTTCAACAGAATGCCATCCATAGGCGTACGCAGCGGGGAGGGGGGGGGGGGCTGTACGGGAGTGTTCAAACACCCCCGTTTTGCGAAAGGGTCGTGTTTGAATTGTTTAAGGCTATCGAGCGACTTTCAGTGGGTGGGCTGATCGGGAAAAATTTACGGTTTGGTTTTGGAATGAATTTTTTGGCACTACCCTCCCCCCAGCGACGTTTCGGTGGGTGGGCTGACCGGGAAACATGAACAATTTTGGATGACGAGAATTTTTAATACGGTTCATCAGACTTTTTTGTTGTTTTGTGTGATATGATTTATAAAAACAAAATTGTCGTCTCTGTACGTATGGCTTGACTTCTCCACCAGTGTATCCTTCTACCTGCACCTGTACCAGATTGTCTTAGTTTCTATTAATGTGCTCTTTACCCCTGCAATAGACCCTAAAGGCTGCGGTTTCTCCATAACCCTACTGCCTCAGCATCAATTGCAAGCGGGACAATCAGATAGACAAAGTTTAAAAACCTGCTTTGAATATGAAACATCTGAATGACGAGGAAAATTCAACACATCGAAAACAGATTTTGTTCTTCCTTTTTGGTATGATTTATTAAGTATACATATAGCTGTCGTCTACATTTTAGTTGATTTCCCCATCAATGTATCCCTCTACCTGTCTCAGCACCTGATTGTCTAAGTCTCTACCCTTGCGCTCTCCACCTTTCCAACAGACCACAACGGAAACAGCCACCGCCTCATCATCAATGTCAATGGTAAGGATAATAAGATAGACACAAAACAAATATTGGGTTAAACCCACTCGTGGAAATGTAGCAATGTGATGACGGGGACTGTCCGTGTATTATTCAGATCATGAAATTGCTTTTACTAATTTACTATTATCTTTGAGAGGCGTGTTGGCTGCATCTCATTATTAATGCATCTCTCTTCCAGTCCCTGCACCTGTTTATTTTTGTATATGAAGAGCTTAGTTCCAAAAGGCGCTAAATCCATTTTCACCAAAAATGAGTTATTAACATCAATCCATCTGATACCTACTTATCTTGTTACAGTTCAAAATTGGAAGTCAAATTCCACGAGCAAGTGCGAAATATCTGGGGTTATATTTTTATTTTTTCATAGACGCGTGTACAAACTCAGACAAAGAATTGCATTTTTCTCCGAAGTCAGTAAAGTGGACTTAGCACTTTTGGAACTAAGCTCTTCATATATTGAAAACACTATTTAGTTTCTGTTAATGATGAAAATGGGGGAAAATTTTTCAGATAGACCAACGTCGAATATTACACGCCCTGAAACAAATGCATCTCTGACAAATTTATTACAAAAATTACAACATCTGTCCCTCACATATTTTAGTGATATCTCCTCGCTGATGATACAATAATCATATACTATGTTATTCTAAGTATTTTTGGTATATTTGATTTTGTATTTAATATTTAGCCGAACATACCTTACGAAAGAATTATAAAATATATATGTCTGATTGCCCAAAACTATACTTTGGCTTAAACGTGTTCTCCACTTCTGCAATTAAACAGCTGCTAACGAGACTGTAAAAAAAACAACAACAACACATGTGTAGCAATCAAACTTTAGTGTTAAGAAAGTGATAGAAAAGGTGTGTTTAGAATAATGCATATTGAGATTATGGACACTTTGTGTATATAAATTGAAACACCCGACATTTAATGACTGGACGCACGGCATTTAGCCTCTGAACTTGTTTATAAGCTGATAGTAAAAATGTTGTTATAAAAGCGTTTACTCCCTAAGCACAGTGTAATAGACTGTAATAAAATTATCACGTTTCGACATATACTTAATCGATCTATCCGTACAATCTCCCTGTCTCTGAAACTATTTTCCTATTTACATCTTTCACCTCTGCAATAGACTCCAGATACTAGTTCTACCGCCTCACAAACCACCACTACGGCTACTTCGTCGGATACTGCCACCCCCTCAGCATCAATGTCAATGGTAAGATGAATGAGGTAGACGGAAAACAAACTTTGGGTTAAACATGGCTACGTAAATGTAGCATTTGGATACGGAAAACCCTCAATACAGTTCACCATAATTAGGCTTTCTGTTTTAAGATCTATGTTATCGTGGCTGTATTTTTGGTTGATTACTATATAAACATTTTTTTCATCCATGCAGAGGAGTCGATAGAGAGAGGAGGGGGGGGGGGCGGATGGTAATTCCCCAATGGGAATATTGGGGAGGCAAACATATCGTTTTGCCCCAATCACAAGAATTTTGACCACTTGAAAATTCTTAAAACGTAATGCAATGTTCAAAAGCAGTGCAAGGTATTCTAAAGGCATTACACCTAGTATAAATATACTAATAAAATTTTTGCGCTAAACTACAATTTAGCGTGCAGAGCGCGTCAAAGGTTTATATTTTTCTCGTCCCCAATCCCACCCCCACCCATACACAATCCGAGAAATTTTCCGATGCCGCTGCCCTCTTCCCGTCTCTGGATCTGTTTATCTTTGTGTCTAATAAAGACAGTGCATATCTAATGGTGAAAATGAAAACAAAAGGGGTTAAACCTACTTAAAAATATGCATCAATACAGTGCGTCTCCAAAAATGGTCCAATCGGAAATTATTTTTTTAATATATGAAAATCATATACAACCTAGTCAAGTTGGTTATTGTCATAAAGCTAAAAGAACATACTTTCCAGTGTAATTTATTTCATTTCATTTGGTTGTGTCAATCCCGAGATATATTGACTTTCTGCAATGACGCGAAATCGCGTTTGTCCCAGTATACTGTATGTGCCTTACATGTGCATGCAGTTTCTGCATATTGTTTAACAAAGACACCCCAATGAGAGTGTGAAAAGTATTGTGTAATCGTTCAATTTAGCTGAACGAATAGAATTCTCAGGTTGTACATTTCTGATTTCCTATTATTTGAAGTACTTTGACAAAAGGGCTAAAATAAATGAGATGTTCAGATCATTATGATGTCAGTGTGAATGCAGTCTGGTAAACAGAAGACATGAGCATGTGCAATATCATTTCAATGCCAAGTAAGGGTTATATGTATTTGATTTTTTTATTTACTAGCTAATAAAAATAAATATATTGAAGGAAAAAGGGCATTTGTTATTTGTTTTATTATTGATTATTATAATTCAATTTGTATAAGTTCTGTAAGTAACAATACCACAAATTCAGTTGTCATTATGACAAATACACAAAAGTGGGACAAACGTGATTTTGCCTGACTGCACAAAAGTGATCATAACTTTTGACTTATAAAAGCAAATTGAATAAAACTAAGTTTATTAGAAAGAAAATTTATTCTGCTTTAATATGGTACCAAATACACATACCTTTTGAGAAAATTACATACCTTAAATATTTTTCTCCCGATTGTACCATTTTTTTGAGACACACTGTATAATGACAGGAATTCTTAATACATGTCATCATTTTAAGACTTATATTATCAGTTTTTTCTGTCTGATGAGTTGTTCACTATCCTTGCCGTCGGATGATTTCTTCATTAATGTACCCCTTTTCCAGTCTCTGCACCTGTTATCTTTGTATCGACTGAAGATACTGTTAAGTTTTGGTACATGTAAATGGTGAAAAAAAATGAAAAAATATGGTTTCAGATAGACCGACATTACCTGTTGATTCTTCAGAGATTACACGCTCTGAAAAAAATGCATTTTAAAGAAATTGATTACAGAAATATATATCATAGTATAAGGGAGCTGCCAGCTTGATTTTTTAATGCAAAATATTTTTTCGTGTAAGTTTAGTGGGCATGCTTAATTATGTGTAACTTAAAAAATATATATGCTTAGATTATTGAAACTTTGTGTTTAAATATAGGACACCGATATTTAGTGATTGGACGCACGACGTTTAGCCTCTGAATTTGTTTATAAAGTAAATGCGTTTATAAAAGCGTTTACTCCCTAAACACACTTATACAGTGTAATAGAATGTAATAGAACTATCACGTTTCGACATATATTTTAATCAATCTTTCCGTCTCTAAAATTATATTCCTATTTACATCTTTCACCTCTGTAATAGACTCCAACTGCCAGTTCTACAGCCTCACAAACCACCACTATGGCTACTTCGTCGGATACTGTCACCCCCTCAACATCAATGCCAATGGTAAGGAGAATGAGGTAGACTGAAAACAAACTTTTGGTTAAACATGGCTACGTAAATGTAGAATTTGGATACGGGAAACTCAATGCAGTTCAACATACATGTAGTTAGGATTTCATTGTTTCTATTGGAAGACTTAAATTAACGTCACCGTACCTGTTAGTCAATTACTTTATGAATGATTCCTACTTCCAGAAGTGTCGTTCCTGGGGGAGGGGCAGGGTGGCAGTTCCTTAATGAAAATATTGCCTTTGCTTGACTGTTCCACACTCTATGAAAAAAATTGATGACTTTTTTGTGTGTGATTGACCAAAACTATTTCTTTGGCTCCTTCGGCCAAAAAAATGTTAATAACTACTAGTTTTCCCGCTGATCAAAACACTAGTCAATAATACATGTAGGATGTATACTCTTGGTTCTATCTGAAAAATCTGTGAAACTATCACGTTTCCACATCACTGGCGTAAATCCGTGACGTCACCCTATTCATCGGGGGGGGGGGGAATGAATGAACACACCATGACGTCACGGATTTACGCCAATGTTCCACATACATTTGTATTAGACTATCTGTACAGTCTCCCTGTCTCTGCCCCTGATTGTCTAAGATGCTATGAATGTGCTATCCACCTTTCCAACAGACCACAACGGCTAGTTCTTCCGCCTCACAAACAACAGGTATGGTTTCTTCTTCGGATACCGCCACTGCCTCACCCTCGATGTCAATGGTAAGGAAAACTTTGGGTTACACACGTTTACGTAAATGTAGCATGTTATCATGACGCGAATTCTCAATATTGTCTTGGATATCACACCATCTGAAACTATTATATTTTTGAGAAATTGATTTAAGAAATAAAAATTTCTGCCCCTGACGTTTTCGCTAAATGATAGAGATATCTGCGCCTTGATCATTCAAATATCATAATAATCATTTTCCGGAAAGGTTGATGTTGTTCTTTTATGCCTAGTGTGACAATATCATACTTTCTGAAAGATTGGTGGAAACATTTCTGTAATTGACTAAAACTATACTTCGGTTTTTATGTGATCTCTACTTCTGCCACAGGATGTGCACCCTTGATTTTATCAAAAATCTGTAAAACTATCACGTTTCCACATTCATTTTTATTAGTTTATCCGTATAGTCTACCTGTCGCTGCACCTGATTGTCTAAGTTGATATCCATGTGCTATACACCTTTCCAACAGACCACAACGGCTTGTTCTACCGCCTCACAAACGACAGGTATGGTTTCCTCTTCGGAAACCGCCACTGCCTCACCATCGAAACACATTTTACGTAAATATAGCATGTTATCATACCGCAAACTCTCAATACAAATCAACATATTAATTAAACCGTCATTCTTAATGTCTCGGATATCACACCCCCTGAAATGACTGAATTTTTGGAGAAATTGAGTAAAGAAATAACATTTCTGCCCCCAATGTTTTCGCTAACTGTTAAAGATATCTGCGCCTGGATCATTCACTGTTACCCAAAAACATTTTCCACAAAGGTTGATGTTGTTTTATTATGTCTCGGGTGACAATACCATACTTTCTGAAAAAAATAGTGGAAAAATATCCACCAAACCTATACTTTGGATTTTATGTGTTCTCTACTTTTGCCACAGACTCCAGCTGCTACTTCTGCCACCACACAAACCACTGGTATGGAATCTTCATCGGCTACCGCCACCGCCTCATCATCAATGTCAATGGTAAGGAAAATGAAGTATACAAAAAAATTTCAGGTGAAACTTGATTACAATGTATCAAGTGGATAAAGGAGACTCTCTAACCTGTTCATCACAAATAGGAAATCTTCGTCTTTCTGAAAGTGTTAAATTTCTCCATTTATCTTTCAAACTGTCTCTGTGACCAGAGACGGTGCCATGGTCAAATTTCCTCTGTGACCAGAGACGGTGCCATGGTAAAATTTAAAGGAAATAGGGCAAAAACTGTCGAAGGGCAAAAATATAAAACCCCCTCAATTTCGCAAATTGCACTGCGAATACCCTGTGATTTTCTGTCTTTTGAAAATTTCAGGAGGGCACCAAACCCTTGCCACTTCTCTGGCGTCGCCCCTGTTTTCGACTATTAATTTAAGTATCAGTCAATGCGTCTCCACCTGTTAACAGATCTCTCTGTGTCTTTTGATCTATCTGTTCATCCAACCGTTCGTGTGTATGTCTCTACATGTCTCAATTTTTTTGCAATCTGCTGTCCATCTTTGTAACAGACAAGTTCTAGTTTTACTACCGCACAAATCACCACTATGACTGCTTCAACGGCTACAAACACCGCCTCAGAATAAATGTCAATAGTGAGGATAGCATAAACTTTTCGTTAAACCTGCGGACGAAAAAGTAGCATTTGGATCAAGGAACTTTTAATGTAGTCCGTTAGTAAGAAGCTATAAATTGCTGATTCTATCTGAAAATTTATCTTATCTTTTTAGCTGGAAATGTCGAATGTCGATTTGTCCTCGTACTATCTCTTCAACTATGAAACAAATGTCCCTGTTTCATCTTGATTGATCTGTTCACCAAATAATAAATGTCTCTACATTTGTATTACTCTGTACCGATCTCCTCATCACCTCTGCAACAGACCCTAAGTATTAGTTCTACTACCACCACACAAACCACCCCTATGGCTACCGCGTCGGGCACAACCACCGCCTCAGCATCAATGTCAACGGTAAGGATCAGTAGCAGCAATTTCAGGTGGGGGAGGGGTGGGGGTGACGGCAACGCCGAAGGGGAAATAGTTACAACCTCGCGCGGAAACAAGATCATGTCATAAATTATTGTCATTGCTAAAAGTGGAAATATTTAAATCCCCCGTGCATGAACAACATTTGATAACTTAACAGGTTTTTAGATACCAAAATCTATCGATTATTTCTCCCTTCTTGTAGTAGGAATTAATGCGTGCTTGGTACCAGCAGAAAGATTATTTAATTTTCTTCAGGATTATATCCTACTTGGTGTGATTATGCTATCAGGAAAGGGCTAGAATTTGAAAACCTGGGATAAAAAGTAAATTGAATAGCTGCAAAATGACCGGTGGTCATCAAGATTCAACAAGGAACGTGTTGTTTTGTATGGAGTTACGTCTTTTGTTCTCAGCTGGTCAGACATGAATGTCAGTTTCAAAAGGAACCCTTGGCACTATTTTGTTTATGACATTAAGACTGAATGGTTTGAGTTCTGATTTTATATGCCCATACATGTGTTTTGTTTGTTTGTTTGCTTGTTTGCTTGTTTGCTTGCTTGTTTATGCACACGTTTGTTTGAATCCATGATGATATCTGTTACAATGCCCAATGACCATAAAGACATTGAAAACTCACATCATAACAGGGAAATAAGAAAAAGGTGGCTTCCTGAATTTCGTCTTATGCAAAGTTCTATAATCTCAAAGTCAAACATTTGTAACGCAGGGCTCATTTAAAAGTTGATATTTATGGCTGAGAACAAAAGGCAAACTCCATACAATGGATCATGTTCTTTTTTGGCTCTTTTCTGACAACCGGTCATTTTGCCAGCTTTTCAAATTGTATCCCCACATTTCAAAAACTGCTTTTCCCCGATGGAATAATCATAAAAAATAGGGTAATCCTTTAAAGAAAAATCCAATAATCTTCTGGATGGTGGTACCGAAGCTTGAATTGATCACTACTACGAATAAGTGAGAAATAATCTAATCAAACTCTCAAGAATTTTTTTTTTTCCAAAACTCCTTTTTTTTTTGGGAGCTATATATATATATATATATTATATATATACTATTATTTCAAAAATCCTCGAGGGGAGCATGTCCTCCTTTCCCTGTGATCGCCGCGAATGGTGACTAGGATAATGTACAGAACAGCACAAACAGAGTTTTATTTAAAGCCACAGCTAATATTTACCACATTTAAAACAATAGAAGAGCTAACATTAAACTCCCCTACACGCTTTCAAAGTGACTTTGATAAGGTCTAAAAATAAAGCCCTAAAAAATTTGTTTTTCAAATGAGATTTAGTGCTTTACAAGAGTGAAAATTCTAGAAAGCATTCAAATTGACCGAATTCACCTCCCATTTAACTCCCATAAACTTCCTGTGTGCAGATCTATGCTATTTTATCATCCCCGAAGTTAGAAATATGCTTATTCATGCATACCTTTGCATGCAAACTGTCTCAAACTTTTGTATTCTATGGGTTTACTTGTCCATTTGAACACTAATATTGCCATTAAGATATAGAAGTTTGACAATTTTTTAAATTGTAAGCTCGCACAAGTGTTAAGGCTAGTCACTTTAATCTGCTGACTAACAAGTACATGTTGATAACTTGAGTCCATGTAATCACGCGCACGCGTTTTGTTAATCAAAGCATTACATCTAACTGTCTCTTTACACGATGTTTTCATCTGCCACCTGCAAAGAGCCCCTACGAACTAGTTCTAAAAACGCCTCACAAACCAAGCCAATGAGGCTACTCCATCGTAAACAAGCAGCCGCCTCAACATCAACGTCAATGTGAGGTATAATAGAGAAAATCTTTTAGTACCACATGTTATGCAAATGGATGTGCATTTGAGACCATGTCAGAGCGCGCAAAAGAAGATGTCATCGTTTGATGGGAACTGTTTGAGACATAAACAGCGGTAAATTTATCGCAGTTTGTATCTTAATGTTTTAAAACCATTTAGAGGAGTACATATTCAGTTGGAGACTTTTTTCTTAACATTGATCGAAATGAAGTGCAAATTATTTCTGCAATTTAATTTATCATTTCTCTCAAATTTATTTGGCATTGTCATGAAAAAGCGGAACATATAATGCCAAACAGGTGTGAGTATAGTTGAGGATGAATGGCAACATATAAATTTTATCCCGTCTGTGTCCCGATTGATTTTAAGATAATTTATAAGGTAATTAATGATCGCTGCTATGGACTACCACCATGAGAGTACATGAACTCTTGTAAATTAAAGTTTCTATCTATAATCTATAAAACTGTCATACTTTTTCCCGGTGTTGGTTGATTTATCCCATCAGCCGTTAAAGTAACATTTCTTAAAATATGTCTTAATCTTGCCGAATCTACTCTCCTTCTGTACAACAGATGACAACTTCTACTTCCACTTCCGCACAAACTACCACTATGACTACTTCTTCGGAAACAAGCACCGCCACAACATCAATGTCAATGGTAAGGACGTGACGGGCACAAAAAAACTCCAAAACAAACAAATCTCTTCGTTAAACCCGTTCTTGAAAATCTAGCATTTGTGAATTAAAGTACTCTTAATCTAGTCCGTTATATAAAGGCTTCATACCTTTGGTGCCATTTGAATATTTATAAAACGCACAGGTCTTCATATCTGTCTTAATCTTGATCAATGTGTTCTCCGTCTCTCCAACAGATGACAACTATTAGCTCAGCTCCTGCACAAACCACGGCTATGGGTACTTCATCGGAAACGAGCACCGCCTCGGCATCAATGTCAATGGTGAGGATAACATTAAAACAGACAAACCACACACTTTTATCAAAAACCCACCGACGGAAATGTTAAATTTGGATCATGTAGACTTATGAAATTCTAACATTTGGATTGAATTACGCCTATTGTATAGTATAGTAATATAGTCCGTTATAATATAGGCTTCATTTCTTTGGCGCCACTTGAAAATTTATAAAACACCCGTGTCATTATGATGTCTCAATCTAATTTGATCAATGTGCTCTCTACTATTGCAGCAGACCACAACTACTAGTTCTACGGCTGTCCAAACCACTCCTATGGCTACTCCATCGGAAACAAGTACTGCCTCAACATCAATGTCAATGGTAAGAATAATATTCAAACAGACAGAACACACTCTTTTAGCAAAAACCTGCTTATGACAATGTATAATTTGGATTACGTACAGACTCTTGACATGGAGTGTTATATAAATTTCAAGTTGGCGGTATATAGTCTTAGATCAGAGCATTCAGACACTCTCTCAGGTGTGCACATAGGCAATTTTGATTTTTAATAATATAAGGAGAAGAAGAAGTATAAGAAGAAGAAGAAGAAGAAGAAGACAAAGAACAAGAAGAAGAAGAAGAAGGAGAATGATACTACTACTACTACTGCTACTACTATTACTACTACTACTACTACTACTACTACTACTACTACTACTACTACTAATACTACTACTACTACTTCTACTTCTAATAATAATAATATCACCGTTACAGCGCCTAATACCCTTGACAGGGTCTCTACACGCTTTGAAAATAGAAATTAGAACATTAAGGAAGAAGGAAAAGAAAATGTTGATTGTAGGAGAAATATTCTAATTACTAATTACTGATGATTACATACAGACAGAGACATGCACAAACGATTATATATTTATTGTAATTACTAATTGCTATTAAAAATGGAGGTTTTAAGTGATGACTTAAACTTTTCCACTGTGTCAGCATGGCATTTCTGCTACGATTAATAATGTACGTGATACTACCCGAATATTTATTATTTTTTCATGGGAGGGGGGGGGGTAGGCCCCCCCGGCGTAGTTACGCCACTGTTACCTGGTTTGGCTTCTAACCCTGGGCAAGCCAATTTGTATGAAGCTTCGCTTCCATTCAGACATTTACACCGCTTAATCAATCAGGGCTGCATTCTAAGAACAATTCTAATCTGATAGCTAACAATAAAAAATAAACAGAAAATGACAGGGTAAAGATCAGAGAAAAGCGGACAAATATGAATAAATATATTGAAAATTTTAAGGGCAAATAACAAGACTGGAAGTTCCTCAATTTAGGTCACAATGATCCCAGAATCAACTATACTGTTTAAAGTGTCTGCTTTGAAAAATTCATAATCGTACAATTCCTCCTTGCTGTACATGCTGTGATGGTGACCTTTTTTGTGTAGCTTTCTTTTGGATTAATTTCTATTAGACTGAAATTGATTAAAATCAATGTCTGCCTCTGCTCATGTAAACAAGTTCGATACAAATCATTGCGTTCTGAATATACACTCTAGCTAGTGTATTATGTTTCAACTCATTTGATTCTTGAAGCATCTTTTTCCCAAACATGTCACCGCCCTTTAAGGCCATTACACGAATTGTTAAATTGTGACATCCACTGTCAGAGTCCCTCCATTATACTTTGAACATTTATAATCTATGAATTTCATTTTCCACCCAATCTATATAAACACAATTCACATTGGTTAACATGTAAAATGTAATAGTCTGGATAGTAAAAAATAGTATCAAGCACTTGATTCATCCGTCAGAGCTAGATTACACAAATCAATATGGTTATAAATTTGTGTATAAAGTTGCTCCAATTTTACAGACCTGACAAACTTACAAAATACAATATTTTTTTTTCAAGCCTAACAGGCTAATAACGAGAGACTGAATTTGGCCGACTCAGCTAGTGATACAGATAGTGATATGCATTGCCCCACCCCCCCCCAAATGACAAACGTGTTATTCATTTAAGTGATACATTAACACAAATAATTTAACTTTTGTTTGTTATTTTAGGCCCCCACAACAACTGCAACTATTTCTGCAATGCCTACAAGCACAAGCACGGTAAGAACATGGCTAAAATCAAATATACGAGTGTCAGAGCAAAGATTTGAGAGTTACTATGTCGACACTGCTCAGTTAACATTTCTCACTGCATGGGTTTCTTTGTTTATCAATGATTAATATTATATCAACTTGATATATCAACTTGATATACTGAATCAGAGTCAATCTAACTTAAAGACGCTATACTATCCACTGTGGAAGACCCGTTTAAAAAATTGTCGAACTTTGCTATCTAACACATCTGACAGTGTTTAGATGGACAAATGAAATGACCGTTAATCTTGATTTTGTGAAATTGTGAAAACTTTGAAATTCCAGTTAAATGATTAGTGATACTTCATAATCCTTATGTCCAAGTTCCAAGGAATACGGACTTATACCCTCAAAAGTATGCCAAAAATTCAGAAACTTAACCTTGGTTAAGTTTTTATTGTTGACGCCGACACGGCCACCACCACCACCACCACCACCACCGCCGCCGTCGGAAAAGCGGCGACTATGTATCGCTTCTGCAGGCGAGACAAAAACGGCAAGTCTGAACAAATTCGGCTAAACTATTTATTATGAATTTTAAACATTTCAGTAAATTCATGGGGATTTAAGTATGCAGCTATGATAAAATGGATGTTTCTTCGTTTTTTCTTGAATGGCTTTTGGACTCCTTGTAGCCCGATAGACCAAGAGCCAATATAGACCAAAGTTCCCACCCACGTAAAATACTAAGCGTTTGTACTTCGCGGGGTACTTCCTAAGACTTAGTGTGGTGATAATGCATTACGTCCCCCCCCCCCGCTCCCTACAAATTCTGACATAAAGCATACATGTACAAATCATTATCGCAGTGGCACTTTTCTTTGGGAAGGAATACGTGCCCCTCATGCTTCCCACTCTGAACATATAGTTTATGTCCCTGCTATGACTTTATTCTGTGAGAAATATGAATTAGAGGTCTGTCTGCAAGACCACCAAAATATTGGCATCACTTTTTGTTTGTAAACTACATTTGTAATGGAATATCTGTGTTAAATCTATATGTTGTAACTGTATTTTTGTAGGATTCTATGTTATATATATATGCATGTAAACAAAGTATATATCCGTAAAGGACAATAAAACATTGAATTTGAATTTGAATTTGAATATGAATTTGAATATGAATTTGAATTTGAATTTGAATTTGAATTTGAATTTGAATTATATCATTTTCGAAGTTCCGGTCTGTCGGGCCTTTAGTCTATC
>JZLH01S0491119.1:127161-142705 GCA_001188425.1 Eucidaris tribuloides
AGTGTGAAGTTTACATACAGTTTATTACGACCTGCAAAATCACCTTGTTACAAGATGGTTATGTTTTATTCAACCTATTTATATCGAGTTTTCACTGAGTGTATGTACATAAAACTACATAACGTACACAAATATTCTGAATTATTGCCTTATGTTATTAAAGTGTAAATTTTTACATATAGTTTGTTTTAATATATTGCAATTTTAATACAATATGATTTAGATCTATGTTGAATTAATGGTTAAATTTGTGTGAAATGTTGTGTGCACAGCAAAGTGTTATTTTCAAATTGGATAATGTACAACAATAAAAGACAAACCATAACCGCTGTTAGTTTAATTTAATTGTTATTTCGAGTATTCAGTGTCAAGAAGGTTCGGTTGTAAAACTGTTCTGAACGATGGAATTCTGCTACGGCCGGATGGTCTGAAATTGTAATGGTGACAGTTGGAGATTCTCTCGGGTGTTGAGCAGGTTGTTTTATTTGTTTGTTATCATTGCCAGTTTCTCGTCTTAGGGCGCACGTCACAATTCCAACCGGTGCAATGCCTACCGGGAAGGCAGTACAATGATGAGGTAATTGCCTGGATGTACTAAAAAAATCTTAAAAAAATAGAGCAGAGTGGAAAAAATTACCCATTTTGTGGTCTGATATATTAAGGGAGGACTAATAGCTTCTAACAGGTTGTGCACAAGTTGGATAAATCAGGGTTGTTGTAGTTTTTAAAGAATTTTTAGTGCAATCCTACAAGATTGGCTATTTTTAGGGGCATTAGCAGAGAATTCTACATGTTAGTCTTGAAGCCGATGGCGCTTAACTTTTTTAGAGCTTGGAAAAACATCAACATCTATATTTTTAGTTTGAAAGGCAGTATACAATTTCCTGCACCGTGCTTCGATTTAAGAAAATTTCTACGTTTCGATGAATTTTGAGGGTTCTTTGAAGTTGCCGCATTTAACATAGGTTTCTATGGGCCGCTGAAGGTGCTGTGTACCCTGTACTGCCAGACTAAGCAATATAGCCCTATGTGTGAACGCGTCGGCTGCTTTCAACGCATCTTTATGCTTTGGAAAGGACGTTTATCTCAATTTCCGAATTTTCAGCTGTCCATACTTGTTCGGAAAATGCAAATCGCCGTATCTAAAGGGGCGTAAGTCAATCATTGGTGGCTCTACTTGCCGTTAAATTTGGGTATTTACCCTGATTCAGCGGCGGAGACCGGCAGCCATTGACATTGGCATGTTCAAACTGTGAAATCCTTAGTCCCACATGTGTACCAATTGTGCCACAGTATAGAAGTCAAAATTGATGTATATGATTAGAAGGTTGAAAGGATATTACTGAACAAGTCTTGCGATCATTCCTTGATGGAATTTCCATTTTGTTACCTTACCCCGCTGTCCAAATGCAGCAAATAAGGTGTTCCGCTTGAGATTCAACTACCATGGGATTCTAAAAGGAATTGGGGGGGGTAGGCCTACACCCTTCAGAGGGGGGGGTGCATCCTTCAGAATTAGTATTGCCCCGATAAATTGTTTGTTCAGTGCCTTCAAAACAAAAGTTTGAGATGACAGTTACTGGAAAAACTGGAATAACACTTTTACGTAGATGTTTGGATCATTGCAGTGAGAGTAAAAGTCACAAGCTGACCATATCTGGATCCCTATACCCCTGTAACTGAAAAACAAAAACAAAAACAAAAGAACAAGGCTTAGAGCCCTAGACAACCCACAACAACCCCCCCCACACCCACATACATTCATAGGCAGATATACATCCACCTACTCCATGGCATTTGCTGTGACTGAAACAACAATTCTCCCAGGTACCTGTGTATGTGTTTGGGGAGGCAGGAGTGGGGAAGGGGGGCGGGGGGGAGTAGTAAAGTAGGTTTGATTTGCCAGGTATGGGAGTGGATTGTGAGTGTGTATCTCAATAACACAGGGTCTTTTTCTGGGGGGGGGGGGCTCTCACATTCAGGTCAGTGGACCATCAATTTGCTTCCTACAGATATGAGTCAAAATACAGATCAAATCTGTGTAATTTCTAAATCTAGCAATGAATTACACATTGCTTCTATATTATGGTGGCCTTGGGTACCAGTGTTCTTTATAGCATAAATTTTCTTTTTACATAACTGAATGATGAAGACTGAAATGTTGGTAACTCAGGAACAAACTGAATTAACTGATCTGAACACACAAAGATTAAACCAGGTTAAGCTATCTCATAGACAAGAGAATGTGCATAGAATGCATATAGCCCACATTGCAAGAGAGAGAAGGGGGTGGGGTGGGGCTCCTCGTTTTAACTAGCCATGTTACGTGTGGCAAATGTCATATCATTGTAATCAGATATAACGTATTCTTCATGATACAGAGGGTAAAAAGAGACTTTTGGATCATAGTGTTACTCTATAGGCGCACGTCACAATTCCAACCCGTGCAATGCCTACGGAAGGCCAGTACAATGATGAGGTAATTGGCCTGGATGTACTAAAAAAATCTTAAAAAATAAGCAGAGTGGAAATTACCCACATTTTTGTTGGTCTGATATATTAAGGAGGACTATAGCTTTCTACAGGTGTGCACAAGTTGGATAAATCAGGGTTGTTGTATTTTTAAAGAATTTTTTATGCAATCTTACAAGTTGGCTATTTTTAGCATTTAGCAGAGATTCTGCATGGTTAGTCTTGAACCGAGGCGCTTAACTTTTTTTAGAGCTGGAAAACATCACAAATACATATTTTTTATTTGAAAGCAGATATAATTTCCTGCACCTGCTTCGATTTAAGAAAATTCTACGTTTCGATGAAAATTTTGAGGGTTCTTTGAAGTTGCCGCATTTAACATAGGTTTCTAATGGGGCCGCCTGGAAAGTGCTGTGTACCCCTTAACACTAGGTGGAGGTTGCAAAATGCAACTCTTAAGCCACCAGCGGTCACTTAAAGCCCAAGTTTAGTTTTGGGAATTTTTTGTTATTTGAAAGCTTTATGCCCCAAAGTCATAACCCTGCAATAATAGATTCTGAATGTCTTTAGTTTTTTTTAAATGAATTAATGAAAAATCTCGAGGGGGGGGGTTAACAAAAAATTCCCAAAACTAAACTTGGGCTTCAA
Organism: Eucidaris tribuloides; assembly: GCA_001188425.1. NCBI lineage: Eukaryota > Metazoa > Echinodermata > Echinoidea > Cidaroida > Cidaridae > Eucidaris > Eucidaris tribuloides. Next base: position 130,282 of record JZLH01S0491119.1, read on the forward strand.
GTCGCAATTAACAACAGAGGGTAGCATGCATTGTTGGTGCTTGCTTGCATTATCATTGGCTCATTTGAGTGCACTTATTAATGATCAGTGATACCTTTGAAAAGGTATGGGAGGGCACCCCTAGGGTTACTATGTTTTCGTGTTCATCTTCAAAAAATGCACATGTGAGTCATTTAGTATGACAAATTGCTTTATAATTTTGATATCCAAAAATAAATTGGGGGCATTTTAATTTTCTAGCCCCTTTCAAGTCGAAGGAATACACATCCGTAAAACTTGAAGATAGTGTGGGAGGGGGTGATAAAAACTGCCATTTTTACCGTTAAAAAATGCACATGTTAGCCGTCACTCATGACATATTGATCAATATGACCGATAAACAAAGTGCAAGGGGAGGGGTAAGACAGAGTTACACTAACCCTTTCGATGACGTGAGATTGTTAACAGTTAAAGACAAGCTAATACATGCAACAAAAATATCTAGGAGGGGGTTCCTCTCACAGGGTGAGAACATTATCGCATATCATTTGATAAATATGTATTTTAAGACCATTTTAGGATCAACAAATAAGCTATCTGTACTTTGGTAAAATATCTTAAAGTGAGAGTTAAGGATGGTACAATGAGCATCGCTAAAGCACAGACGAAGAGGACGTCAAAGTTTTCATACGTTTTTGACGAACGAGGTTGCTTTGATGAAGACTGCAATGATAACTGTGGCGGGCCTTTCTACACGAGCTCGTAAACAGCTACGGCTATGTGTTCACATTGCTGTTCTACGAGAAATTGCAACGATCAAAGATCAGGTGCGGTATTATCGGCGATGCAGACGATGTATGCTAGGTAGTGATGCGAATGGACATAAAACACCTTCAATAAGGAAAGCACGTTCATTCACAAATTTACAAAAACGTGAGGAAACTAAGAAATCCAACGATACAAAACATGAAAGCAAACATATCTGCTCAGATAATAAAAAAATGAATCATTCACAGCAAGGAAATCGTCTTGCCCCAATATCAGGCTCTAAAACAATCTATATCCCCTTATATTACGTTGACGTCATATGGTAGCATTGACAGATAGAAAGTTCGTTCAGTCTAATAACCAATCAAAATGATTCTCACGGTCCAGTCAGTTTAATGTTGTGCGACGACAACTATTCTTTCTATTTTTATCTGCTAAGATGTAAAACACCGATTTATGCTTCTTCTGATTAGTTATATAGGTTTTTTTCTATCACACAAAATATTACACTTTAAGGGCTCGGTCTTGAATAAAATAGGACATGTAAATGACTGATTAAATCAATCAATCAATCAATCAATATATAAGTAAATAAATAAATATATATATATCACGCAAATATGGATTATAAACTCCTAAAAAAAGTTTGGAAATCTAAGTTTGATAGGTTAAATCTCGTGTTTCGTAGTAATAATCAATGCAAGCTTGGTATCATCGAAAAGTTTATTTAATTTTCTTTAAAATGATACCCTACTTGTTATGATTATGCAATCAGAAAAAGGGCAGTATCTTAAAATGTAGTGTAAAGTGTAAATTGAAAAGCTGCAAAATGACCAAAGTTAAGTAAGTCACCCAATTTTTGTTGTTGTTAAGTGAGTTTTCCAATGTCTCTGGTTGTTATGCACTCCAATGTGAACATTGACATCTATTGAATAAAAAGACCTGCACAAGTAAGCAAACAACAACAACAAAAGTGGAACAACCAAGTAAACAAACATGTATGGGCATTTAAAAACTGGACATAGGCATTTAACCTCACAGACCTTTCACCACATTAACACCACAAATGAATAAAAGAAAAAGTGGCAGGGGCTTGATTTGCATGAATTTTCATGTTTATCTTCACATGGATCTCTGATTTCATCAATGTTCATTGATTTTAATGACATGATCAGAGTTCAGTATCGGGTGGACGACCCACGTGCCTGCACCACCACCTAGCACCGCTTCCCCATGCTGTTAATGAGCTTTGCAATTTGTTGCTGTGGGATGGCATTCTACTCAGACCAATGTCGTTGCATTTGTGACTCTCTTCCTTACAGCCCGGCCGAGTTGATCCCACAAATGTTCAATGGAGATGAGGTCTGGGTTGCATGCAGGCCAGTCCATTTTCGTTATGCCCTCTCTCTGAGAAAATCCATGCAAACAAAGATCCTGCCTCTTTTTTATTACATTGTGGTGTTAATGTGATGAAAGGGCCGGGAGATTAAATGTCTTATGCCCAGTTTTTTAATGTCCATTTATGTTTGTTTAGGTTTTTTTGTCACTTGTTGTTGTTGTTTTTTGATTACTTGCGCAGGTTTTTCTTTTAATCCATGTCAATGTTCACATTAGAGTGACAACCGAAGAGACATTGGAAAACTCACTCATCAACAACAACAAAAATTGGGTGACTTACCGAACTTTGATCATTTTGCAGCTTTTCAATTTACACCTTACACCATATTTTAAGATACTGCCCTTTCCCTGCTGGCATAATCATAACAAATAGGGTATCATTTTAAAGAAAATTAAATAAAATTTCCAATGATACCAAGCTTGCATTGGTTATTACTTCAAAACGGTAGATATAATCGATCAAACTCAGATTTCCAACCTTTTTTGAGGAGTTTATATAAACATATATAAAAATCTAAGTATCACTGGAAATCACAAAGCATGTTTTAAGTTTTTTCTACAAGTTCAAGCCTACTGTGTATTCGTTTTCTGTTGTGAATAAAGAAATATATAAAGTCTGACTGGTATACCCAAATCATGTATCATCTCTGGTAAAATGAATGCCTGCTGGTGAAACCTTAAAAGGTCCAAATCACACACCAGTGCAGTTGGACAATCTGTGCTGCGATTGGATTAGTTGGATCAAATCTGATCATGAATAGATGGGTTTGCAAATAATGAACTCAGACTGTAAAGTTGATGTACAGTCTACAAACAATATCTGCTAATGTTCAGCATACTCCAGAGTAGTAACATGTACAATTTCAGACGTACAGTGCCTGGCGGAAGAAAGTTACAAGCAGTCACACACAGTTTATACACTTTGTTTCACACACTAACGGATATGCTCAAAACGGACTGACACACACACACACACACACACACACACACACACACACACACACACACACACACACACACACACACACACACACACACACACACACACACACACACACACAAATCTCACAGAAATTCCCTTTCAAGTAAGTGCACCTAATATAAAATTCAAGACAACTGTTTCATATTTGCTTTGCAGTTATTCTCAAACACCATTATCAATACAAGAGACTACAATCATTCCTAACGGTTTCGCTATGGATTAAATGATTTTCTTCCCTTTCCCTTCCCTTTGGAAACGATGATTATTAGTGTGGCACCGTTTTTCTTTGCAGCTTATCTGTAACGTGATAGATAGCATAAATTATTATCTTGTTCGAATGTCATAACCGTTACTCTTGTAATATCGACAAATTACACTCGATATCACTCCTCAAGAAAAAAGACAATGAGAGAACTATTTGTTTTGTGCATATGTAACTTTTTTTTGTTAGAGTGAAAACAAGATTTTTTTTTACATTTAAAATCATTTTCAAATCCACAGATATTGGAAGTGATTGTCATAGCTGATCCTCACAGCTTCTTTTGGTGCCTGTCTCAATCTATATACACAAGTCTCTTCCAACTTCTTGTCATTTTTTCAATGTGCAATAGTGTTTGCTTTTAGATGTCACAACACACATACAAACAAAAACAAACAAACAAACAACACACACACACACACACACACACACACACATATATAATATATATATATATATATATATATATGTATATATATATGTATATATATAACAGCGTGTACACAACAAGCTTTAGAGGAGTAGTTTTTTCTAGTTGTCTACTAGGAAAAGCAGGGTTGGCAGTTCAGCCGCAGGTGGTTTCTTTGCACCATTTTTACCGGATTTTTTTGCTTTTGTCGATTATGTATCTTTTACTTTTTGAAAATTAAGACAGCAATCGACGAATTGTGTCGGTACAAGTTAATGTGGCATGCAAAAGTTGATACGGTGAGACCTAGCTTCTTTCTACATGCATTGTAAGACTAACGATTTCTTTCTTTCTTTGGTTGATCGCGTAACGCGGATCACCATAGAGTTTGTACGAAATTTTTCTTTTGTTTCTTTATTTTGTGTTTCTTTTGTCAACTTTTGTTCAGACGATATCTCATTAACGGCCATATCATATCATCTCTGTACATTAAGATAGTTATGTCACGATGTCAATAACTCGCATGGTAGTCTTGTCAATGTCATAGACATCTGTGACGTCATCTATGACGTCATTTGTAGAAAAGCTTAGAGTTAACCATATAATTTGCAGTATCTCGAGCCGGCGGTCGAATAAAACAACCAAACTTGGCAAGGGTCAAGTTCAGGTCATGAGTCATCTCTTGGTCCAAACCAAGTGCGCACGCGCGTCTCCACATGCGTGTACGGGCGCGTCAAAAAACAAAAATGCTCCAAATGACTTCTTATTAACAGTACTATATGTTTCCGGTCATTTGGAGCATTTTGGTGCACACCCCTTTCCCAACGGAATACAGTCGTTTTTTGGATGGCTCTTGATGTCTGACAATATTCTCCATCATTTAGAACCCTTTGCCGGCAAGCAGGACCAAATATATCGCTAACAAGTCCAAAAAACTGAAATGCGCGCGCATGCGCGCGTAGTGAATGGCGACATTTTTAAATCACTCATAACTCTCTAGAATTAATGGTGACCCCTCCTTTTAATTGCTTATTCTGATAAATTATGATGCGTAGATAGCATTTCAGGCATCGCTTTCCATGCCAAAGTGTTGTGATGTCATCTATGACGTCACAAAGAAAAACCGTATTTAGCGCAGATCTCTTGAAAGGAGTCAAGTAAGATAACCAAACTTGGTACACAGTAACTTCCGGTCAAAGGTTATCACCGGTGCTTATCAGATCCATGCGGGCGTCACGACGAACGCGCATGCGCGCGTCGAATTTTAAATCAATTTTCAATGGAGAATGGACAGTACGGTAATGAGGGAATTATTTCTGCAAGCAATGATATTTGGCTTCGATTGTTTTCTCACATGTTCTGTAGATGATCGGAGCGTTTACGCGGATCACCAATTCGTCTCAGTGACGAATTAAAGTCTAGTTGGATTTCGAATTCACACTTTCCACTTTTTAACAATATTATCCCTGGGGCGATTTTCCCCGTGCAAGGGAATAATTTTTTTCGTTTTCAGTGTTTTCATCTCCACCTCTACTCGTTACATGAAATCGCCATTATTGCCAAAAGCAGTGTAGACATAATTGATTTATGACATTACTGTAACTAAATCTGAAAAGGTTTCAAAGTCTAATCGTACTTCAAATTGATGTATCGCGGTCCTATTTCATCATTTTTTTTTAGGCAAAACAACTTTTCGTAGCTACAAAAATATAGTATTCGCTATCAGTTAAAGACACTATATAACAATTATAACATTGTGGAAGAACCGTTGAAAAGATTGTCAAACTTTGCTATCTGACATATCTGACAGTGGTTGAATGGACACATAAAAACCCTTTTAAAGCAAAGATTCAGAAAGTTATGCTGCCACTTGTAAATATGTACAGATAAAAAAATGGCACATGAATTATTCTCGGCCAATGAAAATTCTGCAACACAGCAGTCTATGGTTGAAATTTGGAATGGTCTTTTAATGTTTTTTACTTTTGTAAAAGCCCTACATGATAATTTTGAACTGTAATGCTTTCAGGGCTTCATTTTTAGACCTTATGAAATACACCAATAGCATGGGGAATTATGTAGCTCACGTTTTTGTGGAAATATTGTTATACGCTGTAAAAATTAATGTGTGTATGTACTGACATATTCTAAAATAACAAGTTGAATTCATATTATTTACGAAGAGCGTATCGTTTCACCCAGTCAAAATAAAAGTATATCCAGATATATCCTCAGCTTCATGGAATGTGCAAGACATTGTAATAAGGAGCCAAGTCAAGTTGCAAAATGCATTGTTATCGTCACCAGTTCAGTGTACACTTGTATGGAGAGTGGATTGTGGTTAATGATGCTGAGATGGTTTTAATGAAGTGTATTTTAAATATCAATCGTGATGTAAATGTAGGAAAAACATTTGCAAACATCGAGTAACAGTCAAAAAAATCCCTCATGCCCTTAGGCTATTCATGAAGGACATGTCTGTGAAATCTGAAGATCAGTAATTACTTAGAATAAAAAAAAAATGCAGCTAAAAGTAACTGTCGCCGTGGAGGTCTCTTTCTACCTCCATGCTTTCAGTGAGACTTATCTACAACCCACTGAACAGCAGGATTATTTCAATAACCATGCATTGGCCCGTGAATAATAATCTGCATGGGACTTGTAGCATGAAATTTGCCATGTTCATGTATGATACACATAATTATGTGAATTGTCACATAATGAAAACACATGCATTGTCAGGTTCTGAAAGAAGACTGGTAAGCCAGTAGAGGTTTTTGGTCTCTACAAGACAAAAAACTCAAATCACAGTCTAACGATCACTATTATTACACGAAAACTGAGTTTTCAGCTTAAATGCTCTGCCAATCAAATTAAATTTTCTTTGATATACCAGTGTATCCATACAATGTGAATTTTAGGCTTGCAAAGCTTGGCCTTTGAGTGGGTAATTATGAAACTAACATTGTCTTTGAGTTCAATTAAGATTCTTGCAAGTTTTTCAAGGTCCCCTCCAACAAACGTTCAGTCATTTATAAGTACAGCGAAAACAATTCTTTCGATCACAGTTTGAATGACGCACTACAATAAATGGATAAAAAGACTGAAATTATTCTTCATCACTATATTTGCTGAATACCATGATCCAAAACATGTTAAATTCTCCAGAGAATATAAGAATACATCTTTGACACTCGTGCATGACCACCTCTTCGTGCATCACGTATACATTAGGTATAAATAACGAATTTGCCATGGAAAATAACGGTTAATTTTTGCAACTTTTCACTTTTGACTTGGTCCGATGCTCCGTATCATACATATTCCATGATTTAAGATATATAACAAATGGAGTATCATTTTGAAGGGAAATAAAGTGACATAGTAAGAAGAGACAAATTAAAGCTCAAAGTTGAATTACGGAACTTATTTTGAGGTATTTAAACGACACTGAATCACGAAGCTTATGTGGAATATAGGCTTAAATACTGAAACACGTACTTACGGAATGTCAATATGCATGTATATTTTGGGAGGAGTTTATAACAAAATTGAAATGAATCTCCAGCTGAAGGAAGGAGAAGTTCTGTTTAGGACTATTTTGAGAAAAGCTTATAGAACCCTATTAAATCATTGTATTGTTATTGCAAGCCAGTCACTGTATACATGCAGAAAGCTGGGAATTTCTCCCTCTTTTGAGTTCTTTTGGCAAGGCATTTTTATCCACACTGCTGCTCTCTACCCAGGTGTATAACTGGGTACCCGGTAGGATGGGAATGTTTATGTTGAATGATTAGCATGTGCGCGCCTGTGAAGTGGCGACTGACTGGAATGCTCCCGAGGAAGTGAAGAGTGAGCACTATAAGTGCTGGATTGAATTAATCTATCCAGTGACCGGGGTAATAATGTGTAAGCGATGTGATACTGTGTGGATAGTGCACCTATAAGAACCCATTATTATTATTAAAATTGATAAAGTTCAGAAGTTGGTTTGCATTTAAAAACAGACAACTAATTACGTTTGAAAGAAAATGGAAAGATGTGTTGAATGGAGAACACTCTTAGAACAATATATGCATACGAAAATTATTCATAGCCTAAGGACTTAGTTCTTGCTTGAAAAGTATGATGTAGAAACAAGTCTAATCAGATATGTATGTCATTATTATGAGAAGCAGAAAGGAGAACATCGATTGCTTTCATGTACTGTACCCTCCCTACTCAAAAGCATTGCAACATACAATATAACGCATACATTTTACGTTGAAGGGGTCTTTCTAAAATGATGTCCTTATTCCGTTTATTATTGGAAAATTACATTTTTTTTAAAAAATTACATTCAATCGATATACTTCTCGTTCCTTCTCCAAGGCGAGAGATTATCAAATGCAAGCGCCACTACAAAGGGGATGGAACATAAATTTTAATTTCTTTTTTGCTCCCCGTTAGGGTGGGTGTAATTAACACTAGCATCGTAATTCGGGTTCAGATTACCAATGAAACGTTTTAATGGTTTGAAACTTCAGCAAACAAAAATTTCAATGTGTTCCTCTGAAGGGGTCTCAGAAAGAAGACCACACCTCGAAGACGAAAGTGACCTTCTATGTTCATAAGACAGTGACAAAGAGGATAAGCTACTCATAAAAGATGATGCTTTTTTTCGTATCATTTATACTATCAGTACCGAAATCTCATGACAGTAAATTTTAAGATGTTTAAATAATAAACTGCTTAGAATAGAAAAAGAGTAAGAAATTATACCTTGAAGAGGCCTTATTTAAAATATGGTGCGTTTCCTCCTTACCACTGTCTTATGAAGATAGGAGGTCACTTTCGTCTTCGAGGGGTGTGGTCTTCTTTCTGAGACCCCTTCAGACGATCATAGTGACATTTTTTGTTTGCTGGAAGTCTTTCCAAACCACTAAAACCGTTTCATTGGTAATCGGAAACCGAATTACGATGTTAGTGTTAATTAACACCCCACCCCTACGGGGAGCAAAAAAAGGGTTAAAATTTATGTTCCAGCCCCTCTGTCGTGGGCGCGCTTGCATTTGATAATCTCTCCGCCTTGGAGAAGGAACGAGAAAGTATATTCATTGATTTATCTTTTTTAAAATTGTAATTTTCCAATAATAAACGGAGTTAGGTTATCATTTTAGAAAGACCCCTTCAACGTTAAATGTATGCGTTATATTGTATGTTGCAATACTTTTGAGTAGGGAGGGTAGTTTTTTTTGATGTGTTTGTGATTGTTCGATAAGAAAAGATAAAATAACTTTCTGCCGAATTATTATTTTTCTTCAAATTTTGCATTTTACTTCCCTCTCAGAGAAACGGGTCTACAGATTATGGATTTTTTTTTATTCATGGCGTCTTTGTAGTCCCTTTATTTCACTTTACAATAGTGAGCATGCCTTCAATGTTAATGCCAAATAGACGGGTAGTTCATGCTTTCGTGCGTAACGTACTGTTTTGTTGGTATTCACACCGTAACTTCGCAATAAAAGCTTAAACATCCCCTCTCCCACTCTTAGACTTATTTCCTCATTTGATGAATGCTATTCAGACGTTATATTTGATCATAGTGTCAATCGTTTCCCACAATATCGGTGTTGTCCAATGAAATGCCCCACATGCCACAATACACATAACAATCAGTCGCGATGACATTTCGTTTTAATTTCAAGGGTAACATAGCGACGCAGGAAACAGTTCATGGATTGAGCCACTACGTGCCGGCAACGGCGCTCCCTGTAAAGGTTTTTGGCAATTACACTCTTTGGTTATAGCAGGATATTATTCTTGTCACTGCTGCGTAATACGGATATACGTGGTATATTACCTTAGCGTATTTCGTATACTATTATAAGGAAGATTTGCAGCTTTTCAAGTAAGTATAAAACGAATTTCTTGTTTCATCCACGCCAAGTGTAAATTTCAAATTTATATATGATTTGGCAAAATTAAAGGTGTACCACGCAGAGAAAAACGTGGCATACAAATGATTATCTAAACGACCCAAGTCCATTTTGGACATTGGTCTTTATTGCCCCATATAAAACCACCAAAGATGACAACCCAAGTTATCCAAATTTCGAGTACGTAATTTGTAGATATCTAGTACTCTACGAGATAAAGTTCCCACATATTTTTTTTTACATATTTTTTTTAATGAGGGAATGGTGTTTTAATGGATTACTGCACTATATAAACGAAAACACGTGTGAACTACATTCAATTTTAATTATGGCTCTTTATTTTCTCACTCTTATCTTTTATATTGTTTTGTTGATGAGTGTAATTTTGGAAGCACGTTGCCGAGTTTTAATTGTACACTTTGACAAAAGTACGGATCAGGCGTAATTGTTATTTTGTTGTTTGATTAGAATGATTAAGCGCCGAACTAGTACTCTGATAGAACCTATTTACGATACGAACCAATTTGAGGTAGTACTATATAGTTATATTGATCAGAAGACCTCTTTAAATACCGGAATAAAAAAAGAAATGATAGATATAGCGAGTCGGTTGTCCGGCAGAAGGGCCCTAGCATATGATCCCGGCATAAGGGCCTTAACAGTAAATTTTCTCTAATTTGAGAAATATTGCCTTCTTTGATTTTTGCACTTAATAGACTGACAGACAAAATCTAAAATTATCACACACATTGATTTCATGTGAAAAGCGCCAATGGTTTTCAAATTTGGGACAATTTAGTGTAAAGGCCCTTCTGCCAGAAACATATGCTAGGGCCCTTCTGCCGGACAACCGATCAGCATTTTGTTCGCAAAAGTTTCGACAAATGGGATACGAATATCGTGAGCTGAGGACCTTTTCAACCAAAAATCTTTAGGCCATTGAGATTAAATTCTACACACATTTTAATTTATTTATCAAGTATTCGGTGTAGTATCATGTTGCAATTATGTTTCTCACAGTTCAGCTTATTCATATATTTATTCATTTACTCATTTCTTCCGAAAATTCAAAAAGAGATTGGCCCATTCAAACAAATTTGGTGTTCCATAAGGCCCTGTGAAACAACACGTAATATAAAGGAATGAGAAAATATTACATACATGTATATACAAAGTTACGATAGACGCAAACTTTACGTAAAGAAAACATAAATAGATAATCATAATATTATACGATAAAAAAATTCAAATCACATACACATAAGAAGATTGATAATTGTACTCTGCAGGGATTTCCGAATGTGTGTTTTGAAAGTTTTTAATGTTTGGCAAGCTTTTACAGAAAATGGCAGCTTATTCCAGAGAGCAATTACAATCAACAACAGTATTTCCATAAAATTCATTTCTACATAGCTCTATAACTTTATTTGAAGTTTGTGTTGTCCTCTTACTTGTTTCATCCAGTTGTACAAACTCATCACTGATAAGCAGGGGCACTAGCTTCTTTTTACATTTAACATGTGTTTAGTAACTTGTTAAATAGTCCTTAAAGAGTAGACCAATGTAATTAAGGTTTAACGTTTCTAGGGGCCGGTTTTTCTTCTCGATGAATTATCAAAGCTTACCGTCATCTAACAGTTCCATAATTATTATTGATTACCATCATTTCAGATGACAGGGCTAGAAAAGTGAACTTAATCACTATTACCCATAGCATCCAGTCCCATAAACGATATGCATGTAGATATGTGACACAACACGGGTTTTCACCCTTCTCTTTTCGATGAATTGGGTGGGTTCTTTACATGCTGAGGTTTTCTGCTCAACACGGGACCTTCGGCTTATGTCCTATCCGAAGGACGGGGTAATGCAAGGGCGTAGGCTGGGGGGGGGGAGTGCACTGGGTGCACGTGCACCCCCCCCCCCCGCAGAGCCAAAGGAGTTCGCCCTGGCAAGCAAAAATAAATTTTCACCACCTTTCTGTTTCAACGCCTGATTTTTCTCAACTTTGTTCCACCTCCCTAAGATGTTCCACCTCCCACACCAAGTTAGTTCCACCTCGCAAGATGTGCACCTCCCATGCCAAACCATCCTACCCCCGTAATGGTTATAAAGTGCTTACCAAGGACAGAACCGCCACGGCGTGGATGCAACCACAAACCATAGGTCAGGAAGTCGAAGTCTTATCCACTATGCCATGACGCCTACTTTGAAATATAATAATTATTTATACTTCAAATTCTCACAGCTTCAATCAACTTATTTATTGTGTCGTTTGCAGGACGCGCCATGGCTTTGACAGGAAAAGCAAATCGGGAAGTAGTCATCAATTTAGAACACAATGTTTCCAGAATCAAGTTTCTGCGTGAATTTCATAGTCATATACTTCCCCTTGTTGTACAATTTATTTCTTTGGTTTTTTTAAAATACAAAATTGCCAATATATATTTTGCGCACAAAGCGAGCGGAAGACTTACAAATTGTAGTATGTTTAGTAGTATTTTATTTTGCACTCTTTCAATACCCTTGCGTACCGTTTATTAATTTTCAATTATCACAATTATTGGGCTGGGGGGGGGCAAATCGATATGTTTTTCCCTTTCTACGCCCCAGAATCGACACCATGTGGTAGCTTTCTGTGAGGTCGATTTTTTATCAGGGCGGAGATTAATTCAATACTGGTAAATTCAAGACACTTCAAAAATCTCTCG
>JZLH01S0491141.1:1286-11309 GCA_001188425.1 Eucidaris tribuloides
TTTTCGGGTCCGTGCTCCCGTACTACATCGGGATTAGGTAATTCCTGAGTTTAAGGTCAGTGTTGGTGTTGGTGTTGGTGTTGGCAGAGCATGTATGTGTTGGGCTATGGGGAAAGCATCCCGTACGGCACAGACCGCTAGAATTATATTTCATTATAAAAAAAAATGATGTAATTAGACAGATTGATAAACTTCCTTGTGGAAATAGTAAAAGCTAACTTTTTTTTCAGATTTATACAATATTTCCGGCAGGCAATATTGATTTTGTGGTATTTGGTAAGATATGACCATTTTTGGGGCATCGGCATAACTTTCACCGACACCATGAATCCCACATGACGTCACTCAGTGCTGTGTGATCGCTAGTACAATCGGTATAGTGACTTAAACTCAGCTCAGTGCTGTAGCTCGGTCCAGCAGACGATTTTGTTCTCTTGACACCAACACCAACATCAACACCAACATCGAAATGGAAATCATCCATTGTTACTGTCCAACTCACTTGACAATCGTCATTCATCTTCTCGTATGAGTGATATTCATACTCTTCATTGCTGTGGTACTTAACCTGGAAGTGAATACAGATCCATTACAACCATGCACTGAGAGGCTCCTTTTAAAATAATGGACTCTGATATGTCTGGTTTGATGTCACTATTTTATCGAGCGCAGCCCAAAAGAAAATAGTATTATCATGCCAGACACAGAAGAGAATCCATCATTGAAAATTATAACTGAAAAACAAGGCGATAACCATAAAGTGTCTGGCCGTATTACGCTAACATTTGACCTCATTTGACCATTCACCTACATGCGTGACCTCTGCCCCCAAATAACATTAAGGTCCCTATATCAACTACCCTCCCTACTCAAAAGTATTGCAACATACACTATAAGGTATGCATTTTGAGTTGAAGGGGTCTGTCTACAATGACGTCCTAATGAAGTTTATGATTGAAAAAAAAAACAATCATTTGAAAAGATATCAATGGACAGTCTTTTTCCTTTCTTCTCCAAGGCGGAGAGATTATCAAATGCAGATGCACCCACGGCAGAGGGGCTGGAACATTAAATTTAACATTTTTTTCGCATCCCTGTAAGGGTGGGGGATTAATTCACACTAGCATCGTAATTCGGTTTCATATTTCCCGTGAAACGGTTTTCATGGCTTGGAAAGACGTACGGCAAACAAAAAATGTCAATGTGTTCCTCTGACGCGGTCTCAGAAAGAAGACACCACGCCGCAAAGACGAAAGCGCTTCCTATCTTCATAAGATAGTAATAGAGTGGATAAGGCTACTAATATAAAGATGATGGCCTTCTCTCCACATTATTATATCAAATGTACTAAAAGAAAATGAGTCGCATTACAGCAAATTTTGGGATGTTTGAAATAATAAACCGCCTTTAGAATTGAGAAAGAATGAGAAATTACAACTTGATGGGGTCCTGTTTTTAAATGTGGGGCGTATTCCCTTTATCACTATCTTATGAAGATAGGAGGCGCTTTCGTCTTTGCGGCGTGGTGTCTTCTTTCTGAGACCGTGTCAGAGGAACACATTGGCATGTTTTGTTTGCTGTAAGTCTTTCCAAGCCATCAAAACTGTTTCACAGGAAATATGAAACCGAATTACGATGCTAGTGTGAATTAACACCCCACCCCTACAGGGAGGCGAGAAAAGGTTAAATTTTATGTTCCAGCCCCTCTGTCGTGGGTGCGCCAGCATTTGATAATCTTTCCGCCTTGGAGAAGGAAGGAAAAAGAATTGTTCATTGATTTCTTTTCAAATAATTTGTTATTTTTCAATTATAAACTACATTAGGACGTCATTATAGAAAGACCCCTTCAACTCAAAATGCATGCGTTATAGTGTATGTTGCAATACTTTTGAGTAAAGAGGGTATCAAAGTTTGCTTACACAAGGTCTTATGGTTAGTGAATTACCAACCCCAGTAGAAACTTTCAGATGAATGTTATTATTCTACCTCATTTGACCTTTGACCAACATACATGACCCTTGATCCCAAGATAATACCGAAGTCCCTGTAAGGCAACTACCATTGAAATATAGTTAAAAGCATAATATAACAATGTTTCTTCTTCAAACAATCTAAGATACATGGTGCTCCATACTACTAGTACCTTTGATAAGGTCTAGAAATTAAACCCTAAAAAAATTACTTCAAAACGATCATTTAATGCTGTAAACATTGAAGTCCCCCTCCCATAAAAATGAAGAGATTCCTAGCAAAAGCCAGTAAACGTCATTTTTCATTTTTTTTTCAAAAATAGTAAGCAAAATGTTGTATAGCAAAAGGGCTAACTCACGTTGCGTTTCATTTTTTTTTCAAAAATTCACGTTAAAATCTAATTTGGTGATTTCAAAAACACAGTTTTATGGTAAAACCCAATAAACGCCACCTGACTTTCATGTCAAAACCCAATATATCCACTCAGCCAATCAGCGTGAATATCATTCCCAACATGGCGGCGCCCATTAAACTTTATAGAGGCACAGTGACCTCAGGCAGGCCAGGTGCATGGTAGCATTTTTACTTCAAAAAAGTTACCATAACTTGTGATTTGGTAATTTGGAAATATAAAGCTTTCATGTCAAAACCTAATATATTCACTCAGCCAATCAGTGGGCATATCATGCCCAACATGGCACGCCAATAAAACTCTAAAATCAATTATTTAAATCCGCCAACCCTGTCACCAGATAGGAGATATGGAAAATTACAGTTTCATAATTTAACAGGGCGTCGACTAGTTTCTGCTTCCTGATGTTGTCTTTAGTGTTCACAGCACGGTGGAACTTGGTACTCCACTCTGTGAAAGCTATTGTTGTAACTGTGTAGGAAGAAAGAAAGAAGAAATAATTAAATAGCCTAGCACTTTCTACTGATCAGATGATTTATGTATTATTTTCAGTTAACAGCTAGCATTTATTGCAGCTTTGGCTGTATTGCCTGCAGAATTTAGATAACACTCCTCACATTGTAAGATATTTTACACAACTACCAACATTATGCTATTTTGCAGCTTACACTCTATTGTCTGCGAAATTTAGATACAATTTCTACAAATCATTACTCACAGTCAATTTACAAATTAAGAGGTACGTGTTTTGCCAATTTGTATGAAAAATAACACTTACAACGTGCCAATAATTCAACATATGAAATACACTCGAGAAATTAATACTTACTGATGAAAAGTATCACAGCAAGGAACACAATGAGACCAAACCAAGCATTGAATGCAGAGACGAAATACGCAACACCTATCACTAAATCAGCTAGCGTTGGCAGAATCGTGAACAGAACTTGGCTGTGAAAAAATGTAATGATACAACAATACTTCAAAATGACATCGTTTATCACTGTGAAGGTTCAATCTATAGGTGCTTCCACACTTACAGCAAACTTCGCCAAATTTCACTTCCCGAAGATTAACTTCGCGAAGTTTGGTAATTAATGTGAACGCAAACTTCCCGCGAATCTTCCAGCGAAACTTCTCGTGAAACTCCTTTAACTTTGTAGGAAATTTCCCGAACATCGAGAAACTTCCCGCGACATTTTGAGTGTGAACACAAACTTTGGGAAGTTATATCCCGTTAGCCTCTGGGCATTTCCGGTGTGGATTTGAAGTTGAATACATTATTGTGTATATCCTGTAGCTCGTATATTACGCACCGTAAACAAAATCTCGTCGTGCTCCTGAGTACGACGAGATTTAATTCGTCTTGCTGACGAATTTACTTCGTCCTGCTATTTTTGATATGCTGTACGAATTAAACCAAATTTTTTGTAGATGGCATGACGGATATTATTTCGTTATACGAAATAGTATTCGTCATGCCATCTACAGAAAATTCGTCCTGCACTCCATACAACAAATATTGCTTATCTGGACGAATTGTTTTCATCACGCTCTCTTGTTTTCGTCACGCCGCTTCTCTCTGAGCATGCGCGCTTGATCTGATATCCCATAATGACATGCGAATCGGCCATGAACGGAAGACCCCGAAACCTGCCAATAAACCTGTGGAAATGGCCGAAATATCAGCACAGACCAACTGGAGTGAACAATGAAGTGACCAGTTGTAAAGAGACCTATCTCAGGATCACAGCCTTCGTATCGTATGGTGAGTCGTACTTGTTTCATACAATAAATTTTATTTTCCCCCCGTTTAGCGCTAGCCACGCGGTGCGAGTGCGAATGGTAATATGCTATCATATACATGTTACGTTACACTGTAAACAAAATTAGTATAAAGGCCATCCACACTACACGATTTTCCGTCGCACGACTGACCGACTTGGATCCGAAATATTTTGTTCACGCTGATTTTTTTCAGATCCAAATTCCTAAATAATAGAATGATAAACGATCAAGACAAACATGTGAATCAGCCTGGCAAAGCCAATTTCAAATTAATTCTCAAAGTTTTTAGTTATAATCAAATGTCCTTAAGCGGTCGAGTATTGATTGTGACATGGAAATCCTACATATACATGACTTGTAGGTGGATTGATGCTGATTGGAAAGTATGTGGTAGGAGTATTTTGTAGACTTGAACCGTTTTTTTTAAAGTGAGTTAGAGAAACGGTCCGGGTTTTTTTTATCAGACATTGCATGTGTACACTCTGATTAGTTAGCTCAAATTTGGCCATAGTTCCTTTGTATTTGTTTGTAATAGAAAACGCAGGCATGTGTTATGACATTAGGATATGACACTGTGGCAGGTTTCCATGAGACTCGGACATCAGGCCCATTGTACAGTAGATAAGAAGGTCATTATAAAGACCAGTCAGGACTTTAATTATTGTAACAGATTTGCTGGACGAAAGAAAAGTCGTCCAATGGCACAGCTTTACGGATTTTTATTCGTTAGTAGTGTCACAATGTGACTGGAATTTAGTCTGGTAGAAACCATTGGTGCATGGACATACTTGAATAGGCACAAGAATTTCAATGGGTGCACATCTTGAATAGGGAACTATGCGAGTCATGTTCAATAGTGCTGTGCTTTATAGAGAGTGTGTGCATGAGAGGCTTGACTGAATTTATGTGAGTCAGTTGCACTCAAGTCTGTGGTCAAGGCAAGAGGAGTTGGGAAAAGCTAGGATGCGCTGCCAATATTTCAGTGGTATTTTCCAACGGCATCTTCCAGTGGCATCGTCCTGGAGAAGACTCCTTGCAACTCACCTTTAGTTTCAACATCATGTAAGTAAATTTTATGATTTTTCTATTATTCAAATTTATGATATTTTGTAAAGAGTTTGCAGTCACAAAGGTACAAACGTGTAACAGTGTAAAGTTATGTTAGAAGGAAATTATGACGTCTATATTGAACCCTGTAATTTGTACATAAGTAGGAAGAAGAAATTAGATACAGTCAACTCTGCATAAGCCGAAGTCGCATAAGCCGAATAATCGCCTAAGTCGAAGGTCTTTGCCGGGTCCCATTCCTTTATTGTCTATTGATTTTGACCCCTTATAAGTCGAAGCATTTTCTTTAGTCTCAAGAAATTCGACTTAGGCAGAGTATTTTCATTCAATTTGATATCCAATAATACAGAAAGAATAAGTGAATCTTTTCTTATAAACTTCTGGATTCTGTATTAGTCTTGGAAAGTTTTGGATTTGGAAAACAAGAGTAAGAAAATTGCATTTTAATTCTTGTTCATTCTTTATGTACAGTGTAACACGGTTGGTGGAATACTGAGTCCATGCATAATTATGTAACAATTGTATGTTATTTCAGGATATTGATTTAGTCATAAGTATGTAGAATCACAATACATTGATATATTTCTGACAACGATATATCCAGGAGGATTACCGGAATAGTCGTGCAGTTTAATTCATAATATAGAGTATTTGCAGAAAGAAATCAGAATAATTGTTCTGTGTTTATTTGTATAAATATATATTCGTGGAATATGAAAGAGCTAGGGGTTTTCAGCAGTTGCCATGACAATGTTTGGTTACATAATATTTTCAACAGCTGTCGACATGGATGAGCTGGGCTCCTCCTACTCTTCCTCATGCTCTGCCTGGTAAAACGTAACGGCCAGCGGAATACTGGTACGACAAGCCATGATCGTCGACATCTTGTTTCTCTCGGTTCTGTTTTCTGCGAACATCGAAGCGATATCTTCTACGCTTGATCATCTTGGGCATCATCGTGATCTTCTCGGTTTAGCACAGTAAATGAGCTACTACGAACAGTGATAGCCGGAACATTGCGATAAGTATGGGCAGCCCATTATGTTCATCCCAAAGCTAGCAATTCGCGGACATTCTGTTTTGTTGACCATGTATTAATGCCTTTAGTTTTACCTGGGTAAAAGTTGATTAAGATATCAGTTGAATTGTGTTTACATATGGAGTATTAATTGATTTGTATTTTTCTTCTTGAGCGCTCAATGTTTATGTTAAGTTGAAAAGAAGTGAAAAGTAAAATCATGATTAATACTGAAAGTGAATATTAAATACTTTACTCGCCTTGCAGATACAGGTAAAGCAAGTTACTGTACAATTATGATAAGTATTTGATTGATTATATTTAGCCCTCAGACTACACAAGTCTTTGATCTAAATGGTTTATGATCATAACTCACACTGTGAAGATAAGACATATTGATTAACTCTCATATAAGTGAAGGAATATTTCATTTGTGTCAAGTGTAATACATATCGTTAAAAGATTGGAAGAATGAGATATGGTACAATAAAGATTACAATAATTTAATCTTTAAATTCCATGCTTTTATCGTGTATTTTTTCTTTTTTTGCGAACAATCGCTGCCTAACAGAACTGAACTTATCGCCAGACAGCGCAAACTCGAAAATCTTGTCCTGCTGTGGTGTCTCTATCGACGATTTTCTTCGTCACCCTGGCACAAGGTGCTTGACGAAAAAAAAATCGTCGATAGAGACACCACAGCAGGACGATATTTTCTTCGTCAGTCTGACGAAAGAAAATTCGTCTAGGACCAGACTATGACGAATAAATATTGATCGATAGAAACACCAGCTGGACGAATTTTTTTGGTCAGCTTGACGAGTTTTTTTTTTTACAGTTGCGTGCGTTATATAATATACATCAATATAATTACAAATACAAGTCAAGTTACATCCAAGCTCATTTAATTTTTGTTTGAGCTTGTTACTTTCATTAAGTACAAAGGACATTGAAGCAGTGCGGAAACAAAATTCCTGATCAATCTGTGGACGACAGCCTCCTTACATTTTTTCTCCACATGCGCAGTGCGTTCCAAATCTTCGAGAGGTTTCGCCAGAAGTAAATCTTCTCGAAGTTTTACCCCAGTGTGAACAATCGGGCCAAACTTCGCGAAGTCTTCGAAAAGATAAACTTCGCGAAGATTTGTAATGTGAACGCACCTAAAAATGCACATTTTGAGCCATTGGTGAAATAACGGATTCCTCGGTGACAGAAATAACACTATTCTTATCAGCAACTAAAATAGGTTCTCAGTGCATAATTTGTTCACTTTAGCCTCGACGTTTCGTGGGATGATAAGTTCATCTACATTTTTTGGTGTATACATGGGGTAAATATAGCCTAATTGGAGTCCACTAGGAGGATCTTGAAATCCTTGAAAACAACCTTATTGTTATCGACATCTCATTATAACGATATGCAAGCAATGTTTGTTTGATCTTCGTCTACCCAATATGAGATGCCTAGGACGATAAATAACCCAAAATGGGCGCATTGAATCACATTACTATAGCGTAAAAAAAAAGAACTCGTCAAGCTGGTGTCTCTATCGATGAATATTTATTCGTCATAATCTGGTCCTAGACGAATTTTCTTTCGTCAGACTGACGAAGAAAATCTCGTCCTGCTGTGGTGTCTGAATTGACGATTTTTTTTTCGTCAAGCATCTTGTGCCAGGCTGACGAAGAAAATCTCGTCCTGCTGTGGTGTCTGAATTGATTTTTTTTTTCGTCAAGCATCTTGGGCCAGGCTGACGAAGAAAATCTCGTCCTGCTGTGGTGTCTGAATTGACGATTTTTTTTCGTCAAGCATCTTGTGCCAGGCTGACGAAGAAAATCTCGTCCTGCTGTGGTGTCTGAATTGACGATTTGTTTCGTCAAGCATCTCCTGATGAATAAAAATTCGTCAAGCTGTGCCAGGCTGGACGACTTTTCTTTCGTCCGGCAAATCTGTTACAATAATTACAGTCCTGACTGGCCTTTATAATGACCTTCTTACCTACTGCACAATGGGCCTGATGTCTCATTGAAACCTGCCACAGTGCCATATCCTAATGTCATACCACGTGCCTGCGTTTTCTATTACAAAATACTACAAAGGAACTATGGCCAAATTTGAGCTAACTAATCAGAGTGTGCACATGCAATGTCTGATAAAAAGCCGTCGTGCATTCGCACGGCCTGAGCAGTCGTTGCTGCATGAAGCTCTGCACTAGTGAGAAAATGCAATTACCACCACCTCGTGAACTTCCGATCCACTATGTACGAAATTACTCAAATTGATTAAAATCACATTGATAATGAAGGTTTAGAGTACAATCTGAAGCAACAAGCCTGTAAAATCAATAGCATAATTGCGGGTAAAATTTCCAACATTTCGCACACAGCTCCCGCAATTTGTCCACGTCCACTAACTCTAACTGACTAACATAACATAGCATTATCATTAGCACTCGCACCGCGAGGCTAGCGCTAAACGGGGAAAAAAAATCAAATTTATTGCATGAAAACAAGTACGACTCACCGTACGATACGAAGGCTGTGATCCAGAGTTATGTCTCTTCACAAGGGGCCACTTCATTTTTCACTCCAGTTAGTTTGTACTGATATTTCGGCGATTTCCAAAGCTTTCTTGGCAGGTTTCTTGATCGTCCCGTTCAAGGCGATTCCATGTTATTATGGGATATAGATCGAGCGCGCATGCCAATTCGCCTAGCTAAGCAATATTTGTGGTATGGAGTGCAGGACGAATTGTCTGTAGATGGTATGACGAATATTATTTCGTAGAACATGGTTAGGCCTTTGGTTCAATTCGTACAGCACGCCAAAAATAGCAGGACGAAGTAAATTCGTCAGCAGGACGAATTAAATCTCGTCGTACTCTAGACAACGACGAGATTTTGTAACATTGGCGCTCAAAAGAAGTGTGAGAACAAACCGTCATGTATAGTAATATAGGGTATAAATAATGTTAGCGACTCTAGAATACTTTGCTTTGAAGAAAACTATGAATGATGAAGCCCAACTCTGTTGCTCAATGAATGATGAAAACGAGCCATCTACTGTCTGGTGCAAATAATCCGATGGGATTAAGCAACGAGATATGAGGGATGGAGTCCAACAAGCAATAATTAATTCAGGCAGCTGTCAGGTTTCTAAGGACGTACAAAAGAATTCTTCAGGTGCTCTGGTGCTTTTGATGATCGATATTCCAAGCCGCCAACTTCATAGGAAGAACGGAAGATGAGTTTGGACATGTGATAACATTTTGCGAAAATTTCACTTGTTTCCCATTAAAACAATGTCTTTTTTTTTGCCCTATGAGTAAGCTTGACAAGTGAAAACAAATGATGTAAGAAACTATTTCGGCAAACTTGAATCAAAGTTGATTTTGTCCAAAATGTTGGAAACCATACCCTTCTTTTATGCCGATTTTGACACTTTTCCGATTTATTGCGGAAAATACATTTCACGTATTATTATATTATAAATATAGTGCTCTGTGACAAACTATGTCAAAAAAGGCCCTGGGATGCCCATTTGAGGTATTTTCATCTGTATTTCATTACTTTTTGCCATTTTCCTTTTCGCATGTCCCCTGCGTCTGAAATTGGTGTGCTCACCCATTCCTTTGCTATTGGCTACAGCGAAAAGTAATTATCATTACAAAAACATTTCTTCCTTTGAAAGTGACGGATAATTACACAGTCAAGCAGAATGCATTATCTGGCCACATGCAAGCTTGATCTAGTTAAGCGCATACGCGA
>JZLH01S0491163.1:17161-37911 GCA_001188425.1 Eucidaris tribuloides
TTGCCTTTGTCACTCATTTCATGACTATTTGAAAATGACAGATGATAGTTTTTAAATGTTATATTCAGCCAATGAAATAGTTTACGAGCAGTGTTCTTTTATCGTCTCCTATTTAGCTTTCCACAGTCACGTAGTTAGCGCTATGAATTTTAAGCCACTGGCTAACATTTACCAAAGTAAAAAAAAATGTGAGCTACATAATCCTCCACGCTCCAAGTGTCTTTGATAAGGTCTAAAATGAAGCCCTGGAAAAATTGTATTTCAAAATGATTATTTAGTGCTTAAAAAAAAATGAAAATCGTAAGTTGACCGGATTCACCTGCCCATGTCATCCCACAGACTTACCATGTGTGGATCTAGGCTTTTTTTTTACTCGCCCCGAGTAATAATTGTTTATTCATTCATATCTTGCCAGTGGCAGCATAAATTTCCAAACTTTTGTATCTAGGGTGTTTATTTGTCCATTCAAACACGACTATGTAGCTCAGATAGCAAAGTTTGACATTTTTTTAAACAAAATAGGAACTCTTTGGTAAGGGTACAATATGTCCCTTTTTAGTAACATTACCACAAAAAAGCCTATTTTGGTGTGGCAGCGTTTGATATATTTTACACATGGAAACTTTGTCAAATACCAGAAATCTCAGTATTTTGATAAGGAATGTTAATCAAACATACAACAGAGATTCTGTAGGTTATGTCAAATGCACTTTGTAAATTTGATTGTACAACTCTATAGGGATTGTTTACCTTTACCTTTTACTGTACCAGACCAAAAATAATACGGCAAACTCACCCATGATTGAAGAAGAAAGTAAACAAGACAGAAAAAAAATGAACCAGCATAATGTAGGTTGCTAATTTTGTCTTGTGTTATGAGCAACGACAGAATCATAAACAGGCTGTATGAGACTGTGAACATTTTTTAGTCAACTGCAAAAGCAGAAAACGCATAAATAACTTGTGTTGGTGTATCGATTTTAGGTCGTTCGTGTAATGATGATGACAATAATGATGATCTCCAAATGAATATTCCTTCACAGCCAGAGCATGGGATTACTTTGAGTGATGCTTGATCGATGTCCATTTGAGTATAGACCGCAAATCAATCAGGATTTTATTTTTCAAGAAAAGGATCACTGACGCAATGGTGCAAAAAAATTGAAAATGGAAAACTAGGATCATCTTTTGAGTCAGTCAATCTAAAAAAGGGAAAGTTTAAGAAAATCTAATGAAGGATTAATTCAAATCTTGGGGATTGGGTGTCTTGAATGTCGAAATACGGAGAAATAAATAAATCTTGGAAAACAATCAATCTTCCCACGTAACTGATTAGAAGTCCCGGAACCAGCTTTCCTTCTACCACTGGCAAAAGGCGTAAACATGTCTTCTAATTCAGCAGAAGGGCGTTAACAGTAAATTGCGTCTATGTTGAAAACAGGAGCGGCGACAAGGTAAAATCTTAGGAGGGGCAAAATCTGTCGGGAAAATTTTGCCTGCCATTTTTTTTTTGCCAAACAGCATCCCACTAGTGGGAGACAGGCAGGGGCGTCGCTAGAGGGGGGGGGGGGGGTGACACCCCCTATTCATGGTCGCAGTCGGCAAATTCACGCACCCACAGTCGGCAAATTTTTGCCCCCAGTAGGCAAAAGAAAGAAAAGGGGAGAGGGAAAAGGGAAAAAATGAGAGAAAGGAAAGAAGAAAAGAGGGAAGGAAGAAAAAAAGAAAGAGGGAGAGAGAAAGAAAAAGAAGGAAAGAAAAAAGGAAGAACGGAGGAAAGAAAGAAAGGGAAAGAGAAAGAAATAGAAGGACAGAAAAAGAAAGAAAGGAAGGATGGACGACAGAAAGAAAGAAAGAAAGTAAGAAAGAAAGAAAGGAAGAAAGAAAGAAAAGGAAGGCAAGAAGGGAGGGAGAAGTAAAACAATTGACAAGCCATCCCGTGTCAACACTTTGAGTGCATGTCATCAGTATCAAAAAATGTTCACGAGTCGGCAAAATCTTGAACAGAGGCAGTAGGCAATATCACTTATAAAACAGTTGGATTTGGATGATTAAATTTGAAAGTCATTTTGTATTGATCAGTCGGCAAAACTCTGACTGGACAATGCCACTTGGCAAAACACACAATTCAGTTGGCACAGTGGGCACTATAAACGTTATCAGCCTAATGCACTATGGCCATTCCCAAGTCGCAAAATCAATATTACGTAAAGCAGTCCTTGAACATTCTTGACCAATGAGTATGCGTATGTAGGTTTGTCTAAAAAAGAATAAAACACATGTTTTTAATATGATATGTGAACATTTTCTCACCCCTCCGAGAGACTTCCCGTTTCTGAAGACAGTGTACTTTAATAATATTGTACATTCTGTGGTCTTAAATGATGCTAAAAATGCACATTTTATGGGTGAAAATGTCAAATTTTCTCACCCCGGGAGGGGAACCCCCTCCCAGACCCTCCCCATTTATCATCAATCAGCAATCGCGACACCTTTTGAACAACAAAAAGAGATGTCAAACATGCAATCCTTCACCAAAAAATGCGCGCTGAAAACACACAGTTTAAAGCCCAAGTTTAGTTTGGGTGATTTTTTTTTTGTTATTTAAAAGCTTGATGCCCCAAAGTCATAACCCTGCAATAATAGATTCTGAATGTCTTTAGTTTTTTTTATCAGTTGAAATGAAAATGAAAAATCTCGAGGGGACCCCCGAGATTTTCGACTATATTTTACAATAAGGTTGCATGTGTTATGCCTCATCTGAACGAGCAGACTCTGCTCTTTCAGATGAGGTATAACTCATATAACCTTATTTTTGTCTTTAGTTTTTTTTAATTAATTAATGAAAAATCTCGGGGGGGGGGACCCCGAGATTTTCGGCTATATTTTACATTATAGCATCCAAAGGGTTAAAAAGGTTATATGAGCTATACCTCATCTGAAAGACATTCAAAATCTATTATTGCTGGGTTATGACTTTGGGGCATAAAGCTTTCAAATAACAAAAAATCCCCAAAACTAAACTTCGGTTTTAAAGGCAAAAAATGTCAATTTTTCTCACCCTCACCTTTTCCCCTCCCAGACCCTCCCCAATAATCACCAATCACAATCCGACACCTTTTGCAAAAACAAAAAGAGATGACAATTATTCATTCCTTCATCAAAAAATGGGTGCTAAAAACATATATTTTAAATTTTAAAAGCGAAAATGTCAAATTTTCTCACCCTGGGAGGTGAGCCCCCTCCCAGATCCTCCCCAATCAAACAATCGCCACAACCTATAAACAATATTAAAGCAAATGTCAATTATTCATTCCGTCCTGAAAAAATGGGGCTGAAAAACGCACATTTTCAAGGTGAAAATGTCAAATTTTCTCACCCTGGGAGGGGAACCCCCTCCCAGACCCTCCCCAATAATCATCGATCACCAATTACGACACCTTTTGCAAAACAAAAAGAGAGGACAATTATTCACTCCAAAACACCGCCGCTGAAAAACATATACAGTGTATTTTAAAAGCGAAATGTCAAATTTTCTCACCCTGGGAGGGGATCCCCCTCCTAGACCCTCCCCAATCAAACAGTCGCCACAAGCTATAAACAATATTGAAGAAAATGTCAATTATGCATTCCGTCCTGAAAAATGGGGCTGAAAAACACACATTTTCAAGGCGAAAATGTCAAATTTTCTCACCATGGGAGGGGAACCCCCTCCCAGACCCTCCCCAATCAAACAATCGCCACAACCTAATGTCAATTATGCATTCCATCCTGAAAAATGAGGCTGTAAAAACGCACATTCAGAGCGAAATGTTCAAATTTTTTCAACCCCGGGGGGGGGGAAACCCCTCCCAGACCCTCCCCAATTTATCACCAATCAACAATTGCCACACCTTTTGCGTAAAAAAAAAGGTGTCAATAATGCATTTCCTTCATCAAAAATGCTCGCTAAAAACACTTTTTTCAATGCAAAAATGTTACATTTTCTTACCCTGGGAGGGGAACCCCCTTCAAGACCCTCCCCAATTCAGCACTAATCAATAATCGCCACACCTTTTTTGCACACCAGCAAAATGAAAAGAAAAAAAAGATTTATGTGTTATTTCAACTGGATATCAAAATACTAGCAGTAAAGTAGTGGGTATTTAGATTTATATCTAGGATGATTGAAAACACTCAGTAAGGTAGAATCACCCCTCCCCCCCCCCATCCTGAAAACAAATGGATGCCTCCCTTTACGCCCTTTGAACAGCCATTACAATCGGCATTTTCATTTTTGCCAGTCGGCAAATTGACCATGTCCATGTACACCCCCCATTTAAAATGGTCTAGTGACGCCCCTGATAGAGAGAAATTAACGCAAAATTTGACTATGTTATGGTGGGGCCTACATGACGTACGTATTCATGAATGTGGGTACACATGCCTACGAAAATACAAGTTGGGCCTATTAAAATCGCACGGGCTTCTCAGGTGATATCAATGACCTCACACTAAAGGTTAGATGGTAGGGGTTGGAAGCAGTTAGATGTTATCGCAGTTAGATCTACTGTGTAACCCATGTGCACGTGATGGGCATAATTATGTTTACAAAAAAAAAAGGTGTAAACTTGGTGTTTTCGTGAACAAATCACGTGTTTCTGATAGGTAATGGGGTAATATTCAAACCCTAGATCCTTGGAAGGTATTGCGAAATGGCAGCACGTAAATTCCCCGTTTCTAAAACAGGGATGCCACTCAGAATTTTCATTTCCCCCTACGCCGCATGCGTATTTTCCCATACGGACACCATTTCTCCCCTACGCTGTAACATCCCACTTTTTACCTACGAAAACGAGTTTTCCCCTACCAAAGTCCACTTTTCACCTGCCCATTTAACTTTTTACACTATAAAATAACGTAAACAAATCCAAGAAATTTATGTTAAGTAAGACAGTTGACGTTTACGGTTTGCGTAATCATATGGTTTTTGCGCCTGAGAAGCAACCATCTGGGACAATGGATTAACCAATATAATGTCTTCATAGAACGAATATGTACAAAAGATTTTGAAATCCTACGAGGATTTAAGAATATTTCTGGAAATTGTTAAGCTCCCTACAAATCATCACCCCCCCCTCCCTATACTTCCCTCTATGGAAGGTCATTTTCCCCGCAGGTATCCTCTACACCCTACGGCTGGCTAAAATCTGTATGGTAGGGGGTTTCCTTTACGAGTTCCTCCCTTGTTGTAAATAGAGAACGCGATTTTGTAGGATAACAATATAGCGGGGATTCCCCACGCGTTTCGACTGCCGTAGTTACAGAGTCAAGGCTGCCACTCGTAGGGGAAATCCCGTACCGTAGGGGATTTTGGCCTTGCGTAGGACGGTTGTAGGGGATACCTACGGGGAAAATGACCTTCCGGAGGGGAAACGAAGGGTTTTTGACAATTTTCAGAAATATTCTTGGAATTCTCAATGGATTTTCTATATATTCGTCCATTTTGTCCATCTCCGGCGAAGAAATCGTGATCAATATTTTGCATTTACTAAGGTTATTTTGAGGGAAAACACACCTTCGTAAGGAAAAAGTTAATTTTCTAAGGGAAAACATGGGTTCGTAGGGGGAAATTGTGATTATAAGGCGTAGGGGAAAAGTGGTGTGCGTAGGGGAAAATACGCATGCGGCGTAGGGGGAAATCAAAATTTTGAGTGGCAGCCCTGTACAGAGTACGCACCTTTATCGACATTGTCTGCCGCCATTTTGTCTTACTCGTCCTTGATGTTCTGCACCATCGAATTAGTATTATTTCCTTGAGAAAATCAAGATGAGTGGTGCCACTCTATCTACAATTGTTTATAGCCTCATGCAGATTGGTGAGTAGTGAATATTTACTCGAGGATTTTGTGGAGTACCGTCGTGTGCCTGTACAAAGGCCGTTAACTGTATCAGCGTGTTTCTATGGAGCCTACCGTATTAACCGGATAAAATTTAACCGGCTAATAGAGGAGAGCGGTGTGTTTCTATTGGATTGCGTTTTCCGCAAAGCATGATCGATCCTACCGGGATCGTACAATTACCGGCTAAGAGTCCGTTGACCTGGGTTGCCGCAAGATATTGTGGTAAGGCCAAGGTCAAATTTATGTTCAATCAAACACACGTGCGCTGCAGCCAGGGGTCATGTATTCCGATCACGTGGTTTTGTTGATTTCCGGTTGCTAACCGGTTGATACCGCAACCGGCTGTTTCTATTAGCGTCTTACGGTATCTTACGGTATAGCTTTCCGCTATTATCCTACAAAAAGCAGTATAATTACCGGCTACACTGTCTCCGCTACACCATTAGCCGGTTCATTCCGGAAAACAAGCTGTAATAGAAACACGCTGTATGTCTTGTGCCTATACAAAGGCCGTTAACTGTATTATGTAGGTTATGATATTAGCGGCCTTTGTGTAGACATACTACACACAGTTAACGGCCTTTGCATATAGGCAAAGATATAATACAATGATTTGCTCAAGGGTGTTATAAAATTTGTGTATAGCACGGCAAGATGCCAACATGTTTATTTACAGAGACAAATACTGAAACTATGCTTTGAATGTAGTTACATAATATCATTTAAAGACATACATGTAGGCTAACGTAGTGGAGCTTCAACTGAAAAAAAAATATCAAAACATTGATATCTGAGCTACATAGGTCTAGTAAAAAAAATAATAATTATTATGCTATGTTTACATGCATTTTATGCTCTTTTAGAGTTGTAAAATTTACCGCAATTCGGTCGATGAACACGATGGCAGTTTTTTTTTAGATAAACCATTGGTTGAATTGAATTGAATTGAATTTTGTACTACAGTGGAGTATAAAATAGCTAAAATCTCTACGGTAGGGGGTTTCCTTTACGAGTTCCACCCTTGTTCTAAATCGAGAGCGCGATTCTGTAGGATAACAATATAGCCCGGCGGATCCGCATGCGTTTCGTTTCATTTAAAGACACAGGCTAACGTAGTGGAGCTTCAACTGAAAAAAATATCAAAACTTTGATATCTGAGCTACATAGGTCTAGTAAAAAAAAATAATTATTATTATGCTATGTTTACATGCATTTTATGCTCTTTTAAAGTTGTAAAATTCACCGCAATTCGGTCGAACGCGATGTCAGTTTTTTTTTTTTTAAATAAACCATTGGTTGAATTGAATTGAATTGAATGTAATAGTAGTGTTTAAATATGAAATGTACCTCAAGTACAAACGTCCAGAGAGTTATGATGCCACTGACAACATATGCATGGATGAACAATTTGTACTACGATGGAGTATAAAATAGCGTACATCTACTCTCAGTAAGTCTATTGGAGGACACGGGCAGATGAATCCGGTCAACCTGAATACTTGTAGATTTTCCATTTTTAAAGCATCAAATAATCATTTTGAAGTACTGTTTTTTCAGGGCTTTATCTTTAAACCTTTCCAAAGGCACTGGGAGCATAGAGGAGTATGTAGCTCACATTTTTTCCCCCAAACTGTGGTCATTGTTAGTCACTGGCTTTAGATTTTATCGCAAAACCAAAAGCCGTTACAGTATTTTGTTGAAGGCTGTAATTTTATATTTTAATTGTTATCTTTAAGAAAAATGTATATTGAGCTTTATATTTTCTGTTAGTGTCTGAAATGTAGAAAGGTAATTCATCAAATAAATAATATATTATGAGATTGTTATTTGTGGAGAGTAAGTCTTTTTCTTAGTGAAACAGTAAGAACCATGTAGAAACTTGAGCAGTTACTTTATGAGTATCGACCCTCTAATAATAATAATGATAATGATGAAAATAATAATGATAATAATGATAATGAAAATAGCACTACTACTACTACTACTACTACTACTACTACTACTACTAGTAGTAGTAGTATTAGTAGTAGTAATAATAATAGTAATAATCATGATCATCATCATGATCATCATGATCATCATGATCATCATTGTCATTATTCAAATCACGTTTGTCCCCGATTACGACGGTAGCCGGATTTACCTCACCCTCACAAAAATTGCCCTTACCCATTCCTTCCACTTCTTGCTAATCGGTGCATCTCCTCATCATTCAACCCAATCCTGTTAGCCTACTCTCCTCCACCACTTGTTTCTTCCATATAATGACCATCTATAAACTCAACTCTCTTCTCAATTTGTATGCTACTACAATGTACTTCTGCTATGTCCACTACTACTACTACTACTACTACTACTACTACTACTACTACTACTACTACTACTACTACTACTACTACTACTGCCACCTCTACTTCTACTGCCAATAATATTGGTAACATGCGGTGGCTGTAATCATCATACAGAAATAGAATTATATAACCTATAGTCAAGGCTCACCGCATAAAGAGTGACATTTAGAAATCAAGTATATATACAGCATTGATTGCCATGCTACCGGTAAGAAATTTAAATGCAATTGACTATTTGCGTCATTTCAAAAAGAAACAGAGAGAGAGAGAGAGGGGAGGGGGAGAAAAAAGTCACTGTACACATTATGGGTTTGGTTGTGACTCTAGATTAGTTTTTGAATGTTGGTATGCGTGCATCATTTAGTCAATTACACAAGGAAATATCTGGCACCTTTCAGACTGCGAATCCACATTGCTGTCTTGTCAATCTTCTGGAACTAGGGTTTACAAAGGATATGGGTTGCAGCGAAAAGAAACAATCACTGATTACCTTAACCCTAAAAAGCCCAAGGGGGGGGGCACATTGTGCCCCCCTACCATTTTTTTTCGCCACGTCCACAATTTTCGTCGAAATTTGAACAAACTTGGTGACTTTTCCTAAAATTTTATGGCGAACATTTTGGTGTATAGTTTAGGGTTACCCGTGAAATCGTGTTGCCATGGCAACCACATTTTGAAGGTCATGTGTGTCATTTTTGGGCGTTTTCTTCTATTTTTACTACATAGAAGAGTTACTGCCACTTGTTTTTCGTATCTATTGACTCAAATATGACATGAAACGTATTTTTCATCTATTTCGAAACATATTCAACACATTTCTTTTGTTTTTCTGTATTTTTGAAGGGTAAAATGGTGCCAAAACAATAAAAACAATAAAAAATATTGAAAATTCATTTTTCTTGCATTTTTTTCGTTATTTTCAATTTTCAATTATCAGTTTACAAGATTTGCTGTATCAAAGTACAATTCCATCAAAAAAGTTTACCAGAGTGATAAAAAATGCATTTATTCAGGTTATTTTAACTCTTTAGTGCAACCAACAGTGCATGGTAATTTGTGCATATACGCATTACATTCCCACTATATGTTTTGTAACACAAAATATGAGCCCCAAACAGTCAAAGTTTACTCAAAATGCTTATTTTCTATCTTAAAATATGTGATCTTGTATATTTAGAGACAAATTAATCACTTGTGAGTGTATACAAGGGATATTAAAGACGAAAACTTCGAAATATTAAACAAAATCCATATTTTCTATGTGTTTCATTATATTATGGTGAATAGCGCCCCCATGTGGTGACCTTGGGAAATTTTGATGGTTGTGTTTTGTAGAGTTTGAGTTTCTTTGCATGTGTGCCAAATTTGAGAGTGATTGGTAAAAAAAAATAAAGATTTTAGAGAAGGGGGGCACAATGTGCCCCCCTTGGGCCACGGAGAGCCAAAAATATCTTGGGCTTTTTAGGGTTAAAGCCACTGGCTAACATTTACCACCCACGATTAAAAACTGTGAGCTACATAATCCTCCTTGCTCAAGGATAAGGTCTTAAAATGAAGCCCTAAAAATTGTATTTCAAAATGATTATTTAGTGCATCAAAAAAGTGAAAGTCGTAAGTTGACCTGATTCACCTGCCCATTTCCTCCCATAGACTGTGTGCGGATCTAAGCTATTTTTTACTCACCCCGAGTACTAATTGTATATTAATTCATATCTTGCCAGTCGCAGCATAAATTTCCAAACTGTTGTATTCTAGGGTGTTTACTTGTCCATTCAAACAGTACTATATAGGTCGCATAGCAAAGTTTGACAATCTTTTAATTTGAAGCTCCACAATGTTAGCCTATTAATTTAAAAACACAATTTAAGATAATAAAATATCATAGTAGCGCTGAAATAGAGAAAAAAAATCATAGAATACAACAGTTTGGATAGTTATGCTATACCACTGGCAAGGTATGCATGGATAAACATTGGTGTGTGACTTAGACCTCAGTTGAGCACAAAGTAGTCTAGATTCCTCACACAGTAGTCTGCACGTGGGAGAAGTGAACACTTCTATCAGATGAGTAGTCATAGATTTTCATTTTTTCAAAGCACTAAATATTTATTTGAGGGGCTTTTTTGACTGCTTTCTTTTTATCCCTTATCGAAGACACTTGCACTATTAAAGATAATATAGCTTACATTTTTAAACGGTTGCCTCTGTTACCTTGTGTCTTTAATTGTACATTTACATAAAAATCGACCATAGTACAGGCAAAAAAGAAGAAGAAGAAGAATGAAAAAAAGAAAGACCAAAGATGAGGGGAAGAGGATGGGGAGAAGGAGGTCGAGGAGGAAAATAGCTAATCTGTTCCAAGCGAGATATTTACTTTCAACAAGAAATGCAAAATGTCACGAAATTCCTCGCTGTTTGATATTTATAATCAACAGCAATCTCAGTGGCCTTCATACACACTGACCAACACGTGACAGGATGGAAAGGAGATGAAGTGTCTCTGCAGTGTCAATTTGACAAAGAACCGATCCAAGTTTTCTGGAATAAACTGAATGGATCAGACGAGCAGAATTACGAGCAGCTGGTTCGATACAACAAAGGTGCCATTGACACCCTCGGGTCAGAAAGATTTACCATGGACGAGAACTTCACGATGACTATCACTGATGTCAAGGTAGCTGATGAGTCGACCTACAGATGTCAAGTGGCAACGAGGGATAGGGAAGCCCTGCAGAATACTACGCAACTGAGAGTGAATGGTAAATAACCCCTATAGATAATTAGTTTTTACACTAAATGGGAAACCTGTATGGGTGTGTATGTGTGTGTGTGTGTGTGTGTGTGTGTGTGTGTGTGTGTGTGTGTGTGTGTGTGTGTGTGTGTGTGTGTGTCGTCGTCGCGCCCGCGCGCGCATGTGTGTTAGTGTGTGTGTGTGTGTGTGTGTGTGTGCTGGGGTGCACTCGTGTGCATGAGCGCACTCGGGTGCAGCACATTTGAATAACTCATGAAAACTCTGAAGGGGAAAATCTGGCATCTTTCTTGAATTTAGGCAGGATATCTCCTTTACAACCCCAGAAGCACAGCAAAACATTCGTGTCCTTCGGCTACTCTTAAAGGTCAGTAATTATCTTGACTAAACAAAAAATCCATCACTCGCAAAGAAAGCGTTGTTTAGCGTGTATTCCATGCGTGCCACATCCCTGAACTCAAGTGAGGTCAGTAGTAGTATTTCAGTGTTCATACATTTGGCCACAAACAATGATATCCATGACCCGTGCATTAAATTTGTCATGTTCATGAATGCATATGGTACACATTGGTATATTCAAAATAAATTTCTCAAAAAAAAAAACACCATTCGAAATGAAAACCCTCGAACTATAAAGGTTAGGTTCTGAAAGTAGACTGGGAATAATTGTCTCTTTCATACTTTCAATTCAAAATCTAACGGTCACTTTAATTTCAGCCAAACTGAGTTTCTAGTTCATATAAGTTTCAAATAGTATTTTCTTCTATACACTGTATTTATGGAATGTCAATTTTGGACATGCAAAATCTTTTAAAAGCTGTTTAAAATTATCTCGTATAAGTCACATGTTACAAACTAGATGTAGTTATAACAGTTCTGAGTGATGAGCACTGCGACTGAAACATTATTTACATAAACAATTGAGCCAATTAAAGAAAGCGTACACTGTTATACATCAGTGTGTTGTTTCTTCACATGTATTCTGAACCTTATGGTATGACGTTGTTAAAAGAACTTCAAACGGATACTCCGTGACTTCATTCCACTGACTTGCATTTTATTTTTCCACAGCACGACCGGCACGACCAATCATCAGCGTAGATGAGTGTGAAGAGCAGGCATCCAGTGACCTTGATCATGATCGAAACCAATGCACTTACGTGGCCACGCCCAGTTTCCCCAAATTCAATCTAAACTGTGTCGTCCGCGGATTCAAGCCGAATATCACCCTGTCTTGGTCAATCTCCGAAGAAACGATCATCCCCTTAAAGGAGACATTCAAACGCCAGGACGATGGGACGTACTATATGAAGGTGACGATCCAAGTTGTAGCCAAGAAGAAGACGGACCAAAACTTCACCTGCACGGCGAAAGGGATGGCTGTAAGTGGGATAGCTGAGTATATGGTTCTTGTGCCTGCTCTTTCCCAATCTGGTAAGGGTATAGTCTACTCTATGAGTTTCTGATTCCGTTGTTTAGCACACACGATTTTTGCTGAGTTACTTTACTTGATTTTTGCCTGTTTCCATTAGCATTGACACAAGACAACACGAGATTCTGACAGTTGTTAACAACTAAAGACACTTCATTGTTTTTGTGCATGGACAGACGCATGTGGGGTTGGCATTAAGCTCCCAACTAATAGAAAGTTGGATGTTGACGCAGACTTTAAGGGCAATAAAGACTTGTTAAAATAAAGAAGAAAAAGCACCACGCCCGATGTCTTCAGGGTGGTATAATTTTGTTATGTAGATGAAAATAATAACATGGCTTTGATTCGGTTATTCCAAATGTGCAGTTAAACAGCTTTGATACTATAGGCCTACATGGGAGGCTTCAGGGGAACAGGGGCACCTCTCCTGCTTCGGGACAAAACGAAAGAACGAATGGAAAATGAAGAATAATTTCATCCCCCAGACCAAAAGATTTGATTTTGCTCTATAAATATTATATCTGTATGATTCCATTTTTGGGGATCCCTTTACATAAACGTTAGGGTATTCGCGACAATCTGAAAATTATATTTTTTGAGGATGGAACGATGTAAAGGTTCTTGTTGATAAAAAAAAATGGCAAAGCTAACGTTGGCTCTCGAGTACAAGGAAACCTTTACGATATTGATGAATTCTGCCTTGTTATTTGATATTTGATTAAAGAACAACTGCCAACCGTTGGTTCGTTAAAATTATAGCCCTCCTATATCTGTATGTGTTCTTAAACCTGAACCAACACATTATTTTCATTATAACGATTTGTATGACATTCTGCTTTCAGTAGTCATGCCAGTGAGTGCAACAAGCGGTCTGTCTGCTGGAGGTGTGACCGGGATTACGATAGTCTGCATTCTTGTGATCGTTGTTCTTCTAATTATACTCGTACTTGCAGTAGCCGTCTTACTAAGAAAACGAGGCAACTTGCCTTCGAGAGGTAAGTAATAATGCACTTTTTTCAGATTTCCATCAACTCTTTGGGGAGATAGAAACGTTTAAATGGTATTTCAGTGATCTGTTGCTGCTGTTATTTTTCTTTGCGCGTCTTTCATGGATTGACCAATCTGATTATGCCACGTCCGTGTCCTATTGCATGCAAGAAATACACACAAAGATATAGGCACGTTTTTGCTGTAGATTTTGTGCTTACTGAATGTAAGCGGACAGTCATGGCTGATACCACTTTCACAATTTAGAAATTGCTGAGTAAAGTAAGTTCCTCTGGCCTGTTTCATAAAGCTGTTCGTAAAGTTATGCATGACTTTAAGCCTTTAAGGAACGACTGGAATACGAAGTGCCAAGTAAAATGCCAATATTTTTATGTCATTTCAAGAAAGTATGATTAATGTTAACTAGATTATATCCCCAAATAAAGTTTGCATTAAAATGGTTGCTAAGAGCAAGAATATTTATATTATATTGTCTG
Source organism: Eucidaris tribuloides (assembly GCA_001188425.1). Lineage (NCBI taxonomy): Eukaryota > Metazoa > Echinodermata > Echinoidea > Cidaroida > Cidaridae > Eucidaris > Eucidaris tribuloides. The sequence continues at coordinate 31,060 of JZLH01S0491163.1, forward strand.
GCCTTGAATTCCATAAACTTATACTCAAGTTGGTTGAGTACCGATTTCATAAACGTATAAAACACTAATTTAATCCTCATTCGTATTCTAACTGCAATTAAAACTCAAACTTGACGAATCTAACCCAGTGTTCGTCTGAAACTTTGAAGACTTCAATACGGGTGTAGCACGCTATAATGTCTTTCACACGCATGGAAAAAAATAGCGTTCGGTACATTAAAACTGTACATACTTCCCCCACAAAATTTGTCTTGCTTTACAAACTACGTTTGGTTAAGATTTACTAGACTCAGTGAGCGTACAAAATGGCAAACAGAGCACTGAAACATTTTTTAAAAGTACATTTAGACACAACTGCGACACATTTATAACGTGGGGTGTTATTTTCTGACTTTTGTTACAAGCCGCGAATCTACTATTTGGGTTTTGACGTCATTATACGTGACGTCAAAACCCAAATAGTCGACTATTTCTGAATTGACGTCACAAGGGCGACACCTTCATGGATCTAGTTGGAATATCATTAATCACATGATGCGCAATTGACCAACCAGGGGGGTGTTTCATAAAGCTGTTCGTAAGTTACGAACAACTTTACGCACGACTGGTGATACTATCTTGGGTGCTAATCAGTTTCTCATGCATTTGAATGTAGCACAAGAAGGTATCACCAGTCGTGCGTAAAGTCGTTCGTAACTTACGAACAGCTTTATGAAACACCCCCCAGGTATCAACAAACTTACAATGACGGCTATAATATCTAAATGGGGGGTTTCAAGCGCCGTGATGTTATCGCGTATCCCGCGCGCATAGGAATGCGCGTACGCGCTGCCGTGAGACGCATACTGATATCGAAAATATCATACGCCGTCGAAAAAATATCGGAAACATCCGGGTACTTTTGTATTTGTTTACCAGTTTATCTAGTTTTCCACACAAATAACGTTTTATAGAATCAATCATTTTCCCCCAGAAATCATATTTCGTTACTTCTATATCATGTGCTTGCCTCGCTTAATTTACTAAGTTATAGAGGAAGATGTGATTTATGTCAAATAAGAATTACAAGTTGTCAGACGAAGAATAAAATCAGTGCGGGCAGTGGCCGCCATTGAAATGGTCGATGATTTATACAGAATTTCATTAAATTGTACTTTTGATAATTTTTTAGAGGATTTAGATAATAATGATAATATTGGATGGCTTATTTTCGGTGGACAGAGAAAATATTGTACTCCTTATGAAAATATCGGACTCGTCTGCGACTCGTCCGATATTTGTCACAAGTCGTACAATATTTTCTTGTGTCTACCTCAAAGCCATCCAATATTATATAAATATCGCCCAAGCTAGAATCGTATTGCACCAGTCGAAGACGAGTGCAATGTGGTTCTCGCGAGGGCGATATTTTGGTATCCCCTGAAAAAGGCCATCCAATATAATTATTATTATATGTATTAGGCGTTCTTCAAAACTTTGTTTAAATTCATGCAACCAATTTGAACCACTGACTTCCCTCACTGTTTCACCTGTGGTCTTATTTACGTTCAGAAAAGTCAAAGGCACGGCCACACTTTTTTTTTACGTTGCGCGAACACTGTACTATTCGCGCTGCAGATCGCGCGCGGTGAGGCAGCTGCGGCATCCAGGGTCCAGCGCGTAAGTGCGTTAGCGTCGATTTACGCAGTGACATAATTTGCGCATACGCGCATGGGATGCGGAAACGGGCTGTATCAGAATTTATGGTCTGGTTTTAAACCACAGGTCAATATGGCAAAATACCGGAAGAATGGTAATATCGTGTGACATGGCCCGGGATGAAGACAATATAGGACACAGTGTGCAAAATATGGCTTTTTATTTCACCACTAAAATGCCTAATTTATGTAATAATAATCTATGTTTGCATATTTGAACATTAGCAGATTTGATTTGAATAGTTTGAGAATCACATTTGGCTTTCCATATTTCAAGTCATTCGCAAAGTCATGCGTAACTTCCGAACAGCTTTGTGAAACAGCCTCTGCACACTACAGTGTTCGAATAACCGGAAACATACTTTAAACAGTTGGTAACTTATGGAGAAGTTTTCCCGAGACTGTATTGTGCACACCTAAATTAAAATGATCAAAGTTTGCTTTGTGTTATACAGAATTTGATTTGAATGACTTGATAGCTTTACTTTGCATTTCTCAAATAAGCATAACAATGACCGAACTCAAACTACGTTTATACATACTGTACGGTACAAATACGGTATATCTAACACATCTAACACGGATATTTCGATAAAGCAAAACATTTAGAAAATCAGGTAAGGCTGGAGAAGGTATATATGTGAATATGTGTATATAGGATGTGTGTGTATGTGTGTGTTCGTGTGTTTTGTGTGTGTGCTTGAGTGAGTGTGTGTGTGTATGTGTAATGCATTTGTGTGTGTATGTGTGTGTGTGTATTTGTAGTGAGAGTGTATGTGTGTGTGTGTGAGTATGTGTGTGTGTGTTTGAGTGTGTGTGTGTATGTGTGCGTGTGTGTGTGTGTGTGTGTGTGTGTGTGCTTGAGTGAGTGTGTGTGTATGTGTTTGTGTTAGGGTTGCAAAGGGTTGGAAACTTTCCGGGAATTTTGGAAACTTTCCATGGAAAGTTTCGGGAATTTTCAATGGGCTGGGAATTTTGGGAATTTTGGGAATTTTCATTTATATCAAAATAAATGGAAAATTATTTTATTTTTGAAAAATGTCATCAGTACTCTTGTTGTATTTCACTTCTTCATATGAATAAAATAGTTTTACCTCTCTTTTAGCTTGTCTGGGCCTTTCATGGGGATAAATTAGCCCAAATGAGAGAACACACACATTACGTGGATGAGATGTACATGTATACTTCAGTCTGAATGATGTTATCTGATCCGACATTGTAACATAAAATGTGTGCAGTGGATGTACGTGAGGTGAAAAATTTCGCTGAAAATGTCTATTTCAATGAGTGGACTTGTCCATCTATAATTGCCACTTAATTCAAAATGTTTAAGTAAGAGTTGGATTCTACTATCGCATCAGGTTGACGTGTATCAGAAGTTTGGATGGTTGAGCTGATAGTACATATATTGCAAACAAAGCCAAGTTACAAGTCAAGTCAGGTCTATGTTTTCATGATTTTTAACTACATGTAAATAAAGAAACCTAAATCAATGTTTGACTTTACATTGTATCATCTCTTCACTTCTTTGTGTTTAACTTACAGTATATGTAAATGTTTTGATACCATGACATTTTTGATAATAGATAAATGATCATTTTCGTAAATTTTTACATTCTAATGGTACATGTACAAATATATTCAAAGTTGCCGAAAGTTGCCGAAAATTCCCATGGAAATTTTCCGCTATGAAAATTCCCAGGAATTTTGCAACCCTAGTGTGTGTGTGAGTATGTGTGTGTGTTTGAGTGTGTGTGTTTGTGTGTGTGCGTGTGTGTGTGCTTGAGTGAGTGTGTGTGTATGTGTGTGTGTGTGTGTGTGTGTGTAGTGTTGTGTAGTGTGTGTGTGTGTGTGTGTAGTAGTAGTGTGTGTGTGTGTGTGTGTGTGTGTGTGTGTGTGTGTGTGTGTGTGTGTGTGTGTGTGTGTGTGTGTGTGTGTGTGTGTGTGTGTGTGTGTGTGTGTGTGTGTGTGTGTGTGTGTGTGTGTGTGTGTGTGCGCGCGCGTGAGTTTTGGACATGTTTCCCATTGTGGACAACGATCACAATGGTATTTGAGGAGTTTTTGTAACTATAAAAAAGCTTTCAGCGCTAGCATCAGATGGCTTAAAGTTAGCAGTACAGAATACCATCAAAGCACATACCAAAAAATATTATACAGCTTATTATACATGTAATCTTAATGATGAAAATACAAAACCAGCATGAAACATTGTTGCCAAAATCTAGCTAACTATATTTTTTAACACTTTTTTTTTTATTCTTTTGGCATCTGGAATATATGCCTGTCTAGTTTCATAAGTATTCATAGCCTAATTTTGAAGTAGGCTGTTTAGCCGTGAAGCAGGTTCCCATTGAACCTGATGACCGTTTCGTTCCCTTTTTTTTTTTTTGGTCGCTTCGCTGTTTGGTCGTGAACGGAAATGATCTGGCCGTGATTTGGACTGTCGCTTTGCTGTTTGACGTGCCCAATTCAGCACGATTTACGTAATTTTGGGGTGACTTTTGGCCCAATTTCACTTTGGGCTGTGCCAACACTGGTATGAAATAATGGCTGTATTATTACCAGCAAAAAAACAAAAACAAATATACATTTTCTCAAAGTAACTTTATTATAATACCTTTCGTAAAATGTGAAAAAGTCCACCATTTTTCTTTATTGAAAAAAAAACAACCTTTTAGTGCCTCCATAAATGACGGTCCTAGAACTATGAAAATTCCAGCAATAGCAATCAAAAGTGTTTGCAGGTGTCCCCAGTTTGGAACAGTAATATAGCAATAGTTTGAACATAGTATTTCCTCGTTGCAGGTATATCTCAACGATGTGTGTGTATGTGTATGTGTATGTGTATGTGTGTGTGTGTGTGCATGTATGTGTGTATTTGGATGTGCATCTGTGTGAGTGTCTCTGTGTCTGTATATGTGTGTGTGTTTGTGTGTATAATGTGTGTCATGTGTGTGTATGTGTGTCATGTGCGTGTCTGTACGTTTGTGTGTGATAGTGAGTGTATGTTCGTGTGTTTGTCTGTGTCTTCATCATAACAACCGTATTCGTTTTTTTTTTCTATCCATCCCATAGGGTTGGCTGTTCTAAATATGATACCAGGTCTTAGGAAGGAGGAGCAGAGAGAGGAACAGGAAGGTACGACAAGTTCTTATTAACAGATTTTGAACAATTGGATAACCGGTCGTAAAATAAAATTCATCTTTTTTTTTAAGCTGGTCATTGAAAACTTTAAATTCAATGTACTCTAGATTGTGAGTTAGCACAGTTTATTCCCTGTTTTAGCATTGATATGAAGGTTTGATACTCAAAATCGAGACCCCACCTACGAAAATAATAATAATAAAAATGTATAAAAGGAAATTAATTTATAAAGTACATTATGTAATGATGGTAAATTCAAAATATATAGCGTTAATTTACAAAACACCACATCGGTTTTTGTTGTCGTTATCTGCTCAATCTGCTCTTTAATTTACCACAATCACGAGCGTAGCGAGCTGTGAGCGTAAAGCTAGTCTATGTGTCCAGACTCTAACCCTACTAGTCTAAGTATCTATACTGCAGTAGGACTAGGATGAAAAAAGCACAGTCTAAAACTTACACTACGATTAAAGGAGAGTTACGAGATGGATTTGCTTTACAATACGATGTAAATATTCTCCGTATATAGGGAATAAGGGGTATAGTAAGCGATAATGGCCAAGGGCGGTAACAGTCAATTCTTCAGCCCCGAGTTTGGGGATGACGTTGCCTTAGCAACCTTCAATACATGTGCGTGCTTGCTGACCAAGGCTTTGTTTGAGATTGAACTTCAACTATTTTAGCACTCAACTGAAACAGGGCTACCAGGTAAAAAGTTTCGTTTAATGTTAGGATGCCTTGTTTAGTGAAGTTGTTGAGTTACTCACAATTCTGTGTGGACGTAGTATTATTGTAAACCTACATGTAAGAAGTGACGGAATAGGTTATTTATTGTCATTATCTGTCTCCATATAACGTTGGATGGTCGCTTTATGTGACGTCGGTATATCTCATTGTCAAGGCTGGCATCATGGGTTACAGTGCTGCCTAGATATGTGTAACTCTTTGGAGGTGGTAGTGAGCTACCATTGAAGGTTATGGTTGGGGAATGGCATTAAGTGCTTGGAGGAGGTTGGAACATCACTTCTGTCTTCGAGGCATTGATGATGTGGCTAAAGTCTGCAACTCCTGCAGAGAAACTGCTGAATATCCACTGGAGCAGCTTTGCTCCGGAGTGCGCAACAAAGGCTGATTTACCATCAGCATACAATAGTCCTTATACATTCTAAAGTAGCTAGTCATATTAAAACGACATCATGAGATCGTATTCGGTAAATAGTCACCTTGACCATATTTCTTGTCTTTGTGACCCCTATTGTGACTACATTTCTAATAACGAATATACTCTAAAATGAATAGTGTTAATTACATTACGATAACGATGAGTTTCTAGATCATTTAGATCAAAAGAAAGTGCAGGTGCAATGCTCACAAATTACTTCGTCAATTAATCGGCCATGTGTTTAATTCATCAACTGTTCAATATGCGTATATTAACTGAATGCAGTATTATTTTGTTGACACATCAATCTGAGCTTATCAGTAAGATGAAATCACAATGTTTATTATCATTAATTTTATTTTGCTATCAGTGATGATAGGTGAACTGGAAAAACTGAGAGACGAGATCCAACGCTACGAGCCAGGGGACGCATCTGGGAATGGTTGTAATGCTAGCATCGTCAGTTTAGGGTTGTTTGCTCGCACCGCAGCTGGAAAATCTGCATTGATCAATTCGCTGAATTTCGCAGTTACTGGTAAAACTTTTTAAATTTTACCTTTTACATTTTACACCCATCAAGTAAAATAATGTGTTCCTCATAATAGCCACATTGCCCCTCACTCTATTTACGCGCAACTATTGTAGGTAGGTTTTATCATTTGACCTTTGACCTACACACATGATTTTTGACGCCCAAATAGAATCCAGGTCCATGTAAAACAGCTACCATTCAAGTTTGGTTACAAACGGGCTGTAGTTAAAGTTACCCTTTATTTATCCATTTATCGATTTTCATAAATGATGTAATAGATGACATATTAAGTTACGGATGATTAATGAAAATTAAAA
>JZLH01S0491385.1:333-10446 GCA_001188425.1 Eucidaris tribuloides
ATTGTTTTGGTTCTTTCCATACCGATTACGATATGAACTTTTGATTATCGCGATACAATCGATTGTCGAAATCTCGAAGCAAAAACTTGACGCGTCTATTCTGGATCTAGCGGTTTGTAGGTGAATTTGCAAATCTGAAGTCAATATAAATGTGTATGTACGTAAATTGATAAATTGTGTACATCGTAACAAGTGGAATTAACCTGATTTTAGCTCTAAATTATACATATATTCTGAATGCGATACGTGTGTTGATGTCGTCTGTATTCCCAGTCCCACGCATGGATAATTGTGTATGTGTTGCGACATAACTTGGTCGGCGGCATCGTTCTCTGTTAGTGTTGTGTTGTTAAACGTTAGATCTAACGTTACTGTTGCTCACGGACATCCAGACAAACAATTGACCTTTTTTTTAAAAAAAATAAGGCAGTAATGAAAACACATTTTTTAATAAAAATGTCATGTGTTGTGTGGTTGTCGGGGTTGGCAGATTGTTGTACGTAACTTCATTCAGCTGATGTCGATGAAATCACACCTAACGTTAGATCTACTGTGTATGTCGGTGTATCGTATTACCGGACACTTTTTATTTGGATGCAGAATTCACACAATAAACTTGATTGATTTTCTTGAAAATCATTCAAATGTCTATCAACAAAAAGGAAGAAAGTCACTTGATTAATCTGACGAAAACGGCAGTTGAACTAACCCCTTCAAAATTTTTCTTTAACTTTATTTCGCGGCGCTGAAAATCGACCTGTATTGTCGGACACCGTGTTATGTCTATGGCAAAACACAAAAGTTGCGCGAGAAGAAAATACACGGAAAACAAATAGCAAAATGACATTCTCAAAACAAGCTTGACAGCCATTCACTTTGCACGGGCATTAGGAAAATTGGATCATTTCATGAAAAAGGCATGTATTTGTCATAGATGTGTAAATTTTATTAGTTTTTTGTGTTCTTACGATGCGTCACACATTTCTTGATCACCCCACTCGACTCGCACATTCGATACGCATAGTCCCGCGCGTAGAACGCGCGTCCGGTCCGGTAATACCATGCGTGGGCATATGTGGTCCTAACTAAGCAGAGCTCGAATCTATATGGACCACATACGCCCTCTACTGGAAAAAACGAACAAAGTTTGCACTGTGTGAATTGAATGCAAGAGCAACTTTATAAAATTGCATTTGCAAAATTTAAATGCTGGACCCACATGTTTAGAAAAATTAAAACAGACTTGAATCCTTAATTTTCCTATTGAACATGATAAGTTTAAACAGATTACTAGACTAGCCATATGCAAAACAAGTGATTTCAGAAGAGGTATTGTAAAAGGCTGAATTTCAGAGCAATTTCATGCTTGCACAATCCTGACATAAGCTAGGCCCCATCCATTACTTTGTACACAAAAGTATGGAGCTATCCCATGTGTCGTGACTGTTCTGTGTTCACAAACCACATCTTTACCAATCTCAGGAAATCAATTTGTGTGAGACTGAGACTCCCACAGGCTAATTCATGATGTAACTGAGGATCCAAATCAATGCTCACACATGGGACAGCTCCATACTTTTGTGTACAAAGTAATGGATGGCCTAGCTTATGTCAGGTTTGCCACAGAAAATTGCTCTGAAATTCAGCCCTTTTACAATACTCTACTGAAATATTGTTTTGATATGGCTAGTCTATAATCTGTTAAACATATATGTGATGAAAATTAAGGACTCAACATTTCAGAAGTCTGTTTTAATTTTTCTAAACATGTGGGTCCAGCATTTAAATTTTGCATGCAATTTTATAAAGTTGCTCTTGCATTCAATTCACACAGTGCAAACTTTGTTCGTTTTTCCAGTAGAGGGCGTATGGGTCCATATAGACTCTGCTTAGGACCACATACACATAGCGCGTGTCAATGCCTGGCTGAGATCGATAGGAATGCATAAATAAATTTAAAAAAAAATAATCCTTGAGAAAAGGCCAAAATGTGTGATGCTCAATGCACGACAGTTGGCAGCCCTGAAATGTGCAAATAGATTATGTCAAAAGCAAATTGATAAGGAATTAAAACTAAAGTCTGCCAAAACTACGTGTATATTTAACGTTATATTTTTTGCACTATTTACAGATTTCACGATTTTGAGCCTGCCCTGGGTAACATTTTTCATGGAATTGCCCTTAAACAATATTTTACTTGGCCTTTTCTTGCTGAATAAATCGTTCATGCTATCATCAAGCATTAATCTTTTACCTGTCTTTCCTGGTGTGTGAACATGATTCCTAAAAAGTTGTATTTACAGTGCACTGTCATTATGAAGAAATCCTTGGGACCCATGAAATTTGTTCTTTATATTAACAAAATTTCTTTATATCAGGGTTGCGAAAACAATAAAATACAAAGGAAATCCAAGATATGGGACCAGAGATTTTGCTTCTTTATAATGAAATTTTGTTATATTAGTGTTCTTTATAACGAGAGTGCACTGTAAATGTTTAAATCTCTTTGCAGGATTAACTGCCAAATCTTGGTCCCGACTCCTGCTTCACATTGTCCTGAAAGTCTGATTCTGAAATATTCAGGACGGGGCGAGTAGTGAAATTTTGATCTGGATGGACATCATTTAAACATGCCAAATCAGCTCAATACAACTGAGTTGTTCTCATCAAATCCTGGGTAAGTATGTAAAGAAATTAACTTTCACAATTGACATTCAGTACCAATTCATTTTATCATATATGTACATTATCTAGTACTAAAAGGTTAGTGACATGATTGGGAACACTTGAAAATACCACAAGAAACAAATGAGGTGAAATGTATGTACCAACTATACACCAGCTAGAGTGGATCTCCCAGCTGGAAGGATTTGTCTCTAATTTGTTTACCTAAGGAAAATCAAGCATGAACATTCTATTATTTTAATTCTATCAGGGCATGATAAAAATAGGACCCACAGAGAGCCACACAGCAGGTTTGCCTGGCACGAGGGATATTGACATTAGTTATTTAAGAATGAGTCAATGTTTGAATACAAGATTTTCACAGGAGAATCCTTGCATAGTTTACTTGATTTTAGAGTAGTTTCAGCCCAAGTTGAGGACTACCCCCATTCATGTGAGTTACCTTTAAAATACACAGAATAATACAAGACACATTGGGAAAATGAATTGCATTAACTTTTGGATATTCAACAACAGATCAAGGTCATTCATGCAAACATCTGTTTTGGACAAAAATATTTTAACCCCTTGGGTATGACAAGCTTGTTCAAAAGTCCAGTGCATTTCACATCCAGAGAGAATGTTCATTTTTACTGATCATAATGTGTAATTAATGGGACAAATTTATTTGTAGGCAATATAAGTTATATATAACCTTAGTTTGAGTGAAAAGTTAAGCACATTTCCTGTGGTCTGTAGATGTGGGATGTACTGGGCCTAGCCGTACATTATTAATATTAATATTAGATAGCCCGTTTCTTGGCCTTTGAAACAACAATGATTTGTTTTTTTTCAGTCTTAAAATTAGACATCATTTTACCCTTTTTCCAGGAGCACATCAATTCCTCATAGTGTACCTACAGTGTATAATGTTATTCTCTCCATACCATATTCAGGACAACTTTAATTTTACCCATTAATAAACTAGAAAATTGTGAACTGTCTTTACCACACTCTGATCATTATGCCTTCTTGGTACCTACTCTATAGATATTCAAAAGTAAGAATCGGGACAGTAAGAGATTGTTTGCTTGATGATACTTCTTGTAGAAGTGATTATCAAAAGAATGAGCCAAAATAAGGTCTAACATCAATATTTAAAGAAATATTTTACCTGTCAAAGTGTGTGTGTGTGCTTTTTTTTGGTTAATGAAGTTGCCTTTATTATGTATTTGCTCAAATTTTAACTTCTGCGTATGTAGAAATTCAAATTAACCCTGACACATTTAGGTGGAATAGGCAAGCAAGCCCCTATGAGAATTCAAGTGGAGACACATTTTTTATCTGTAGGGAAATATACATGTATGCCCATATTAAACACCTTTTTTAAATGAATACAAACTAAACTGTGGTAGTGTTTTCATTAATCTGCTGTCTAATGTTGACACCTACATGTACACTGCCTTACCTTTTTACAAATAACAAACACTCAATAAATATTTGGAAACTTGTATATTTTTGAAGACCATAAAATATAGTTTGAGAACTACAACCTCTTTTATTATTCATAGAGCAAGCTAAGACATGTTTATTGTGAAGAATTTTGGAGATTTGTCATCCATAAGTGTATCTGGTAAAGTTGCATGAAGCTACGGTAATCTTTCAGCCAAACCATATTTCTGTAACGAACTGTAGAAATTGTACTGTAATCATCAAGTTATCTTTGTGTTACATGTAACATTTGTTACAGAGAATTTCTTCAAAGAAGTGGATTAAGGGCAGATAATCAGTCGGACTCTGCAATAAACTCAAGTCAAAGTTTCACGAGCAGTGCAACAAACTCTCAGATGATGGCATCTCAGATGGATAATTCACAGTCTAGTTCCTTTGACCTTTTCTCTCAAATGATGTCTCAGCAGCAAGGATATTCACAACATAATGAGGTAACTATATTTACTTCCATTTTTCCAAATAGGGTGAATGTAGGATTAAAATACTGTGTACAACTTTTCACTCATTTCATGATAATAGACTGGTTAATGATTAGAGAGGTGGATTATCATAATCCACCTCTTGTAATCATTAACCAGTCTATTGACATAGGGTACATTATTATGTTGATTTCTAAACTGTGATCTTTGTAAAACCACTGAAAGTAAGTATTAACTGTACAAATACTGATATCCTATTATGATTAGTATTTTAACAGTTCCAGTTTGATTTTTATTATGTGGTAGTCAGTAGTGACTTATATTCAGCCTGTGTAAAAAAAAGAATTGCATTAGGAACTACATAGTATCTTCCCCCTTTCAAAATACAGTGTACCACAACTTGCTAAAAAAATGGTTTTTAACAAAATAATTTGGCATGAGTGTTCCTGGTCTTATTGCCTAACTTCAGTGTGAAAACGTGATTGATCTGTCAAGTCATGCATGAACATAATAGAAGGCAAAAATGTAGCTTTTCAAAATTCACAGGGGTCATTTTGGGGATTTGTGGTCCTGGATTTTACAAAATTCTTTTTCTGGTGATTGATTTTAACAGCACTATTTACATTCTTCATCTATCGTTTGACCACCTTACACCTCCTCCGACACTTTTCACATATTTTACGGTTCAGTGAGCTCAATTTAAACATTTTCATCCTTCCTAAATTTTGAAATTGTAAAATCAATGAAGCTTATTGAAACAAATTAAAATCAGGTGTTTTTCAGCAAAATGTATCTTTACATGTGGTACGAATATAAGAGGTTTTAACCATGTCATGGTTGAGTGAGCACACTTTATAAATAGAGCAAAAAAAAAATACTCTTATTTACTGTCATTTAGGCATACAGTAAGTATTAACTCTTGTGACTTCCAAAATTGACAATTTACCTTTAATACATGCTCACTCATGCATGTCTTGACAGATCAATCAAATTTCACACAGAAGTTAGTCAAAAGGTGTAGGAACACTCCTGCCAAATTATTGTGTTGAAACTTGTTACATTCAAATGTTATGGTATTTAAAAAAAAGGTGGGAGTTACTTTTTTGTTGTGTTTATTAATCATACACTTACTGATAGTGACCTTTTGGGAAACATCTGTCTAGTCTTGTCAGAATATAGAGTCTGCAAAAGAAACAAGTGTTTTAACTTTAAATTACATATTTAATGCAGAATGCAGTGGCTTCAAAATTCTACATGAAGTACATGTCAAAGCCACCCCTGTTTCAAAATGAGAACACTTCCAAGAAGCACTCACTGCAAAGGAGACGTAGCTTTCAAGAGGTGCAGGACATTAACAGAGAGAAGGCCAAGGAAAGAGATGATAGGTGAGTAGATTCAAGTATGGCTAATGTAAGGATGTGAAATAAAAACAAGCAATACGTAATGCTAGTGTTGTAAAAGTGTGTGCTTTGATTCATTTTCCTATAAAAATCTATTTGTCAACATTGACACAATTATGTAGTACATTTGCTCTACAAACGGAGTCCAAATGTACCTGTACTGAGAAAATAGTCGCAAACTAAACCATAGTTTAGGAATTTAAATTTTTTTTTATAAAGACCGAGAAATACGGCAGCATAAGAATGTCACACTTATTGTCTGTTCTAGATATAGTAAATTAAATAAAGTGGATACAAAATATCATTGAAATTGGAATTGTACAATTTTCAACTCAAAATTGGCCCAGTTAGTATAAAGTATGACTTTTGTGCAGAATTATATCAATAATATTGTGTGATGATTTAATAGTTTCTTTCTTGAAACATGTAACCATCTTGGGCACTGCTAAATTTATCTTCATCTTGTTTAAAAATTTTTCTTTATCTTTCATATCACAGAGACCTCATCAATACATTCATAGCCATTGTAAAAGAATGTGCCGATGAAGTGAAACATGCTGCATCTTCCATCAGGAAAGATGTTGATTCAAACATTGCAGAAACAACACGACAAACTGCAGCAGTCATTGGGAAAAGTAAGTAAAATAATCATGTGATTGTAATAATATGAAAGTGCACAGATATCAAAATTGAATACAGTAAATGACTAATAGATTTCCAAGTATTAAAGTAGTGACATTTCATTGTAATGCATAAAATTACAAAACTGTTTGCTTTTTAAGATTTTAAAATGTACTAGATTTTTCTTTATTTTGCTTTGGACCAGTTAATTGCATTTACAAAACTGTTTATGATTTGGTGTTGAACTGTCCATACATCATGTGCTCATAATTGCACATGTGTGTGCCTTAGAGCTAATGTTCTTCATTGATTTGATAGAATTAAAGCAACAAGTATTTATCAATAGTGTGATATTTTCATCTCTTGTAGTTACAAATGAACTGTCAGAACACCATAAGAAGCTGATGAATAGCCTTAAGGCAAAAGATGATCATGAAGATAAAGTGACGGAATTGATGGAAAAGATTGCTTCAGTAAGTATAGATTAATGTTATTGTCTTTTGGACCAGTGATGAGTGTGAAACAACATGATGTATTTCTTAAATTATACATTATGTTTCAAATTTCATCACAACATGAACTGTTGATTTGATTTTGCAAATATTGTGAATGTGGTACAATCATAAGAATTTAAAAAAAAACAATAAATCATCTTAAATTGAAGTTTAAAAATTCTACAAAATTAACGATTGACCCAAATGTTTGCTTAGTTACATTTTTGAAAATATCTGTATTCAAAATGTGTGGCTAGTATTAGTTTTCTGGATACATCAAGTTTCTGCTCATCTGCCTGTTAGACATTTTTAATTGACTCCCCACCCCCCCCCCCGATGAATTTCATGACTATTCCGCCATGCAAAAGTATTTGACTGGTAGGAATGATTCTTAGGGGGTGGGGATTTAAAGGTCCTCAAATGGTACACCTGGCTCCCCTGGGGGCCCAGGGGCAGGGCCCTAAAGGGCCAAAAGCAGGTAATTTTCAAACATCTTCTTCTCTAGATCTAGAAATAGTTTAGCTGAGCCAATGTGTGTGTAGATACTTCTTATATGTGATGAATAATTGTTCCTCATGACAATGCCGAGGGTGGCCCCGTTTGGCCCATGAGGGGGCAACAGTTTGGGAGAGGGCCCTATGGGAATAATTCACATTTACATCATTTTCTTTGACCAAACTTGGTGGGAATGATCCTTAGGAGGGGGGGGGGTATAGAGGGTTCCTTAAATGGTACATTTGGGCCCAGGGGGCAGGGCCATAAGGGCCCAAACTAGGTAACTTTATAACCACAAGCCCATTTGTAACCAAACTTGTGGGCTGTGCTCACTCATGCGTGAAATACTTTCAATACCAACAGTGTCATCTGATAGCTTAGGTCCAAGGTAAGATATTCATATCAAAAAATAATCTCTAGATCATGAAATTTTTGCGTAATAAATTTTTTTCCGAGTGTCTTCTTTTTTTGGATACACACTGTATAGGGACCTCAATTTTAGATTAGGGTCAAAGGTCACATAAGTAGGTCAAAGGTCAAATAATGTCAAATGTTAACATACTAGGGCAACATACATTATGGCTATTGCCTTGTTTTTGTAAAAAAGGATGTTAGAACTTGTCAAAATGGGGGATGCAATTATGCAAAGTTTTCCAACTCGTTTATGTGGCTCCATTGGTGCCTATAGTAGAGGAACAATATTAAGGTTCCATGACACTTTCACAGGGACAAAGGTTTGAAAGTGGTTTTGGATTGTCTGAAGGGTACTAAATAAATCTGGCATGGGTACCCTCCTTCAAAAGGTCAGCAATGTTAGGCAGGGGTCAAAATGGGTTCTACAGGGGTCAAAATTGAAAAATGGTCTATATGGTTTGAAATATACACCAAATTACTCGTCTTGTCAAGCAGAATCCAAAAAGGTATAGTTTACTTATGTCTGACCATCTGTTAAGTCACTATGACCACAAATGTGGAAAGGTCAATGCACTTTCGGTCAAAGGTCAAATTTTCAAATTGCCCAAATTGACTGATTTTTATATCCAAATATATATTTTCTAACATGACTAATTCAACTAAACAACTTAAAACCACCAAAAAGGCAATCCTAACCTTGAAAACATAGGGTTATACAGTATCTGTGTTTACATGCAATCCTATGCATCTTATCTTAATATTTTATTTTTGAATTTTCAAGTTCAAGATTGCCTTTTTGGTGGTTTTAAGTTGTTTAGTTGAAATAGAAAACATATATTTACAAATAAAAATCAGTCAATTTGGTTAATTTAAAAGTTTGACCTTTGACCGAAAGTGCGTTGACCTTTCCACATTTGTGGTCATAGTGACTTTACGGATAGTCAGACATAGGGCAAACTATACCTTTTTGGATTCTGCTGGACAAGA
This sequence comes from Eucidaris tribuloides, assembly GCA_001188425.1. NCBI lineage: Eukaryota > Metazoa > Echinodermata > Echinoidea > Cidaroida > Cidaridae > Eucidaris > Eucidaris tribuloides. The sequence continues at coordinate 9,340 of JZLH01S0491385.1, forward strand.
CGAGTAATTTGGTGCATATGTCAAACCAATAAGACCATTTTTCAAATTTGACCCCTGTAGAACCCATTTTGACCCCTGCCAAAAATTGCTGACATTTTGAAGAGGGTTACCCAAGCCAGTTTTGTTTAGTACCCTTCAGAAAATCCAAAACCACTTTCAAACCTTTGTCCCCAAGAAAGTGTCACGGAACATTAACATTGTTCCTCTACTACTAGGCTCCAAGAGCCAAAACTATGTAAATTTGATGTTTTCTACGCGCACCACAGAGATTTTGCAAGACCTCAGGTGAGCGTCGTGCCCCCCGGGGCTCTTGTTATGCCGCTTTTACACTATGTTCCCGGCGGCCACGGCAACCACGTTTCAGGCCACCGTGGACAAAACGGGATGGACGTGAGACCACGCGGAAAGACCCACTACGGATCACCTCCAAGTACTGTTACGGCCTATAACGTACTGTCGAGTTTTATTGCGTTCACCTCTTTTCCTACGGCCTACTCACCGTTAACTACCGTGGCAAATTTTTTGACGGTTAAAAAATCTGGCCAGGTATCCATGGCAACACGGACTGTTACGTTTGCCCAGCCCGTCCTCCCGCTTGGTCTCACGTCCATCCTGCTTTGTCTAGGGTGGCCTGAAACGTGGTTGCCGTGGCCGCCGGGAACATAGTGTAAACGAGGCTTTACTTTTATGTCTTGTGCATCTTTTGAGACCATTTTTGTGAAAATCGGACATACTGTTCCGACGCTGCGCAACTTTTTATGCATGCATGTTAGCCAAAAAATTGCTCCAAAATGTTATTTCGTGTACAAAATCAACACAAGTTTTCGCGGCGATCACGCGATCTGCGACCAAGATCTGAATAACCCAGTCTGAAATAGCCCTTGTACAACAGGGTTAAAGTGAACAAAATAAATTATTACTCAAATCAACAAGATTTTTGCATTTGGTATTGTTGTACTCTTGTATAAACTAGTACAGAAAATTATTTATGTAATTTTATTTTCGTTTATCATATCAATTTATTTTGATTGCATAAGATATTAGCACTTCCAAGTTTAAAATATTAGAAGTGATCTGAAATTAAAGTCATGTATTTGTTCATATCCT
>JZLH01S0491385.1:17301-38023 GCA_001188425.1 Eucidaris tribuloides
AGATTGTGGGGCATGCTAAATTTAGTTCAAGGTCATTTGTAACAATTATATGTACAATTTGAAGTCTTTTCTGTAAATTTAATGCTAATATGTTACTGTTCTGTCTAAATTGTCCGATCTAAATGCAATTTGTTTTTGTCAATCGATCATTGCCAAAAAAGGCACTACCCGACTGGGCAGGTTCTTTTTTTTTCTGAGTGGCCGACTGTGATTTTTAGGTGCCCTGGGCACTCCGGCACCCAGGTTTGTCGAGCCCTGCTGCAACTCCAATCTTTAACCTACTTGTAATTCTGACAAAATCCGTAATTCTGAGACCAATTGTAATCACTCTAATGAACCTGAAATTTAAACTTATACTTTTTGCCAGCAATAGTGTGCATTCAATTTTTGGAATACCCATTTCCAGAACTTGATTGTGATCAATACCAGTCTTACTAAACTGGAGTGATAAGAATACTAAGACTGAGTCCAGGTTTGATAAACTTAAGCTCACTTTAAACCTGGATTTACTTTAATTTTTATGAGAACGTGGACCTTAACATTCAAAAGTAGACTTCTGAATAAAGTTGGCATGAATATTTTTCTTTCATTTGCATAGATCGTTTCATCAAGAAATCGACCTCAAATACCTTTCAAAAGATTTGTGCAATTCTTTGCTCAACTTAAGTATGCTATTTTGTCATTTCTGTTTTAAAGTTTAATACTAGCATTGAGGGGATCCTAATAGCGTCTAATTACATACAGCACTGCTACTGTGCTGCTTATTACTTTTCCACCTGGAAAATCTGCGATGCGGCACCAGCTGCAGTAAACTTTTCATTAAAACGTCAACTGTTGGATGTAGCAAAAGAGAAATGTTCTGCCATGGTGAATTACAAATTATTAACCTCCAGTGATGCATTTTAAGTACCAGAAATTAATTTCAACTATAACAGTCTATACCCTCCAACTGTCATTTTCTAGAACTGAGAATTTATGCATGATACTGAATGCAACTTGTCTGTGTGTCATAATGGAAATTATGTGTTTGCTGCTTACACGGAAGAATGTGCTACACAAATTTTTGAGCTGTTGAAAGAAAGTGTTGTCATAAATTAATAATTTATGGTGCTTCATTAACAATAGAAGAGCTGTATGTATTTTTATACATGTATATACTGTATTTAGATTTGGATATAGATATGTAGTATAGATACTAGATATATATTAGATAGATATAGATATATAGATGTTAATAGGTATATAAATATATATAATTACTTCAGCAGCAATAATAACTTCCATTTCCTTTTAAAATAATATTGTAAATGTTCAAAGAATTCATTATTGCAGTCAAAATATCAGAATTGCAAAATGACCATTTCATTGTCAGTTCTTGAGATAGGTATGATTAAAACTAACCGTTAGGACCTTTAACCCATCCATGCACTAATCCCACATTTTGTGGTTTCTTATCATAACTCATGAATTTGGAGTAGAAAAATAAAGGAAAATAGCTCAAAAGAAAGAGGAATCTCTCCTTTTAATTTGAGCTTATGTTTATCACAGTCCAATATATGAGTCGATCGCAGGATTTTTCAAAAGAAAAATGAGGAAGAAATCTTCAAATTGGCAATGCTTTTAATGATTGAAAAGCCACTATTTCTCACGCAAATTGGCAACGTTTGACCAGAAAATCATATAAATTTTTTTTTTATTATTTTTTTTTATTTGTAATGCATTACACCTCTTTTGGAAATGCCATTAAAAGAAATGAAAAAAAAAATAAAAATCTTGCCAGTTTGAATGATGAAAATAGGGATTTAATCCTTCCAAAAATAAACCCTGTGCATGGATGGGTTAAAGGACATTGGCATGATTGAGAGCAGTCAAAAAAGCCCCAAGAACCAAATAGGTATAGAGCAGGAGTTGATCACCTGGCTGGAAGAATTTGTTTTGACTTTGGTTACTTGTGGAGAAACAAGCATTCATAAACCAAAGTATTCAATTAATCTGCAGGTGACTTGACAGAAATTGATCCCATTCAAAGCTAGGCAACAAATTTGCCTGCCACACTGAGTACTGATGGTGATTGTTTAAAAAGAAATACACATTTGACCGTGAAATTCAGACAGCAGAAGCCTTTTACAGTGTACTTGATTCTAGAGTAGTTTTATCCCAAAGTAAGGACTTCTTCCAATTTTGGTATTTGCCTTTATAGCTGATGTGATCATATATGGTGTTTGTGTCTGTAGGTATGTTGTCCCATGAGAGTCCTAAGCAGTCCATGTGGTCTTCCCTGCTGTCTCCTGATACACCCAACCAGTGCAAAGAACAGGTGGTACCAGAACAAGCTTCTGTTAGTTCCCAGGAATCCCATACCAGTGCCATTTCTGGCTTCCAGAGACGTAGTGCCAGCAAGAGAGGAAACAGTGACACTCGTGGAAATTATGGGGTAAGTTGTCTTATTTTGTTTTGTTAAAGGGGAATTCCAGGCTAGAGCAAGTTACTTTAAACAGAAGCAGGAAAAATCAGGGAAACACACCAGTGAAAGTTTGAGAAAAATTGGACAGTGAAAATAAGGATTTTTGTAAATTAAAAAGATCATTACAAAATTAGCAATGTTGTGATCATATTCATTGTAAGCAAGCCTCTATTCGTTTTGTACACAAAGTATCACTAAATTATCCGTCTCTTCAATGCTTGTCGTAATGCCTGAAAACATTTCCCAAAAGAAATAATGTAATGGGGAAATAGTCCGGCAGATTGGCGTCAATTCCGGGGGGGGGGGGGGGGGGGGGGGGCGGGCGGGGGCGGAAACATATTGATTTGCCCCCCCCCCCCAATTGATTTGACCACTGAAAATTACATTAATATGCAATGCCACTATATGTTAAAAAAGCGCACTGGAAAGGAGCTATAAAACCGTTAAACATGGAAGTAAAAATACTATTAAACATACAAACTTAAAATTCTGTATTAACAATTGTGGCAGATGCGCACCAAAAATTTTGGACATTTTTTCACTTTGCCCCCCCCCCATCCGAAATATGGATCAACGCCCCTGATAGTCGCCACATCTATTAAGTACTGAAATGAAGAAAATGCAAATTTACTTACAGTTTGTGTGCAAAACAAAGCTAGGGCTGATCCCATACAACAATACCGTGTTGCCAATTTGAAGTGATTGTTACAATTTTCAAAATTCAATAACATCATGTATATTCAGTAATCTCAAATATTCACTGTGTTTCTATAAATATTCCACTTTTATTCAGAGCAACTTTCTGTCAACCTGGAAGTCCCTTTCATGTAAACACGTTCAGGTCATAATAGCGTGATAAAGGTTATTGATATATATTCCTTTCATTATGTCCATCAATAGAATTTATTGCAATATCTTGAGAACCAATGCATGGATTTCAAATATTCATTTGTATCTAGCCCAAGTGTGCAGTGTGACATGATGATGAACTGATTGGATTTTGAATGACACATATTTCAAGCTATGGATTAAAGGTCACTGAACTTTCCATAAATTTGCATAAGGGTGTCCAATTGAGATGGGAAAGTAATAGGCAGGAGAACAGATATTATCCCATTGAAAACTAGTCCTAATATATTTCGGGCTGGGCTGTATGGAGAATGCATATTATATCAAAATCAAATACTCTTGACTTCCCCAATGTCATCTCATACCCTGAATCGCCAATGTATACCTGAATTGACATTGAAGAATTAAAGTAGCATTATTTTCAATGGTTGTATCATTTAGTGGGATTGCAAAATATCTTGTATGTGTCTGTTCATATTTCAGTTGTGTACTTTCAACAACAATTACTGTTTTTTGCACATTACACTTTAACATAAAATTGCTGTTTTTGGTAATTTTGTGTGTGTCCTTTATAAGTTTGAATTGTGTAGCGGCAGACATGGGGTTTGCACAGAGCCGCTTAAGAATTGAGCAAGATTAAAGGTCACAGGCCGAGAATCAGGGAACTTTGCAAAACTCTGTCTTGATAGTCTCTCAATACCAGTGCAACAAAATTCTACATAGATTTTATTTACGTATATTCTGAAAGTGGTACTGAAGGGCTTAATGTATCTAATTAACAGCTTGTTTCAATGTATATCCAACATCATGAGATATCAATATGTACGTCAATGTACCCCTATTCCTTGCACATTTACCACATTATACTGTAAAACTAGTATGATTCAGATAAAGTTTCTCTCATTGCATTCTGCCATATCCAAAATTACTGTGTCAACTTTGTGTCATACAGCTAAATTTTGCAGTAAAGCAGTGGAAAGCAATTATATTGAATCATTACTCATATATTAGCGCTTATAGACATACAATTATGTGCTATGCAACATGTTTCATTATTATTATTATAATTATGTCAAACAATTATTCTCTTTTTATTTGTTCTGTGAACAGAGTCTGAGGATGAATCGCAAACGTCGCATGATCTGTGGTTCTCAGGAAAACCTGAACAAGACTCTGGCGAGAATTAGCAGCTCTCTGCAGCAACAACAGAACAAGAAACGCTCACTGTCTGGCTACTGAGTCAGTATGATCACATGGATGTAAAAACAACAAAACCTGTTTCAATCTAGTGCTGCTTGCATCTTGTTTCAAGGTTTTGTAAAGTACAATGTACAGTGTATATAGTTGTAATCAGAGAGGTGTTTATAATAGAAGTGGAGTTTCATTGCTCTCCTGGGGGGTGTTTCATAAAGCTGTTTGTAAGTTACGAATGACTTTACGCATGATGGTGATACCTTCTTGTGTTACATGTTAATGCATAAAAAACTGATTAGCACCCAAGAAAGTATCACCAGTTGTTCGTAACTTACGAACAGCTTTATGAAACACCCCCTGGACTCCATGTTCGAAGCCACAGGGAAGGTATTCGCTGCTCAGCAACTTGTCAGCCAAAACACGAAAAACAAAAGAGTGCATTAATTGGCAAGGATTAAAGCTCTAGAATGGGTTAAGGTCTGCGTAAGTGCACAATGGACAAGCCAGTATTTGAAATGTAAACTTGTTCTGGAAAATAATACAAGAATATGTGAAAATACACATTGGCGAAGTAGTGCAACTCAAACATCACGTATCAAAGAATTTAAGATGGGAATCTTAAACATGCACAGATAATCGCAAAGACGTCAAAATATAAATTAACATTTTTGCAATCATTTATTATTCTTTGTATCAGTAATAGCACATAAATTGTAATCATAGTGGAAGCATAACTTTAATGATTTGTTCTGTTCAATATTTGTGAAAAAACCTATTGATAAATTACATGTGTACATGTAGCTGAAGACTATTACTAACCAATAAATCTATAAAATTTGGAAAATCTTATTGCAAAATTTTGGTACCTGAAGTTGATCTTGTCATAAAAGCACAACTAAGAGCATGTAACATGATAAAAGCATAGCAGAATGTCATGCATCCAATTGTCATTTCTTAGATTCATGCATACATTACTGTAATATTTAATGAGTTTTCACTCCTTCTATAACACCTCTCTGTTGAAATATAATGTTGCTATCATTGCCTGTGGTGTTTCAGAACTGTGACTAATTATACATATTGTGCAACAGGGCATTTTTATCTAATTGTTTTGATGTTACTACAAGATGTTACAAGTTGTGTTTAGAATAAGTTAGAGCAAGTTTACTGACTTTACTTTGAGTCACATTCTTTTGACAAGAAATAATTATAAGATGATTGCTGTATTAAGCTTCAGCATGGATTTGTTTGAGATACATTACGCAATGTCTGTTATGTTCTTACTTTAGTCAAAAGGTTACGTTTTGATGGAAATATGACAGCAAAATGAGTTAGAAGATTCTGTATAATTCTCTTGTTACAGGGTTTTTCTGTTTAAAATTGTGTGGTTATTGTTTATTTCATTCTAATATGTTCAAATGGAGATTTTGCCAATGAAAGAAATGACATGTTTCATGGAGTGAATTAGATACATGTATTGTGTAACATTCTTCTGATGTGAATGAGGTCTAAGCACACAAATCAGTGCAGGAATCATATTTTCTGTAAAGCCGCATTAGACCTATTAAACAGCTTATGTGGTCTACACAGACAGTGATATTCTTGATGAGGATGTACTCACACGATTGTGTAATTACTAATTTGTTTTAATGCATGATAATGAAATATTATACCTTGTATATAGTTTATTTCAAAATTTTAAAACTTTTTGTTGAGATGTGTGTTGCTTTACAGAAAAATGTGTTAATTAAACAAAGATGTACATTCGTGTCACTGGCCATTTAAAATATGGCATTTCTAATCATTTGTATAAGACCAATAATATGGACTGTATAATTTTTATTCTAGCAAGTTCAAAAGTGATTTTTTTTTACCAGGATACTTATTCTGTGTTTAGTGTTCATAGTTTGTTCAATATGTTTACACTTTTTCCTCACAAATGTTTGACTGCTTAATGTCTACACAGTGAAATGTTGTACATGTATACCTTTTTGGGCACATTTCTTCATGTTGAAAAGAATAACAAGACTTTCTGTGACGTATAAACTGTTTATACTGAGGTTTTGAATGAGAACATGCAGCAAGAATTTAGTATTCACACCACATTGCACTAAGTGCCATCAAACTGAAGGACAGGCAGATAGTATCATTAAAGGTTAGTGACATGATTGGGAACACTTGAAAATGCCTCAAGAACCAAATGAGTTGAAATATATACCAACTATACACTAGCAGGAGTGGATCTCCCACCTGGGAGGATTTGTCTGTAGTTTGTTTACTTAAGGAGAATCAAGCATAAACATATGAGTATCTTAATTTTATCCGGTGACGATAAAAATAAGCCCCATAGAGAGCCACGCAGCAGGTTTCCGTGCTACGAGTGATATTGACATTGTTTATTTTAGAATGTTTGACTACAATATTTTCACAGGAGAATCCTTGAATAGTTTACTTGATTCTAGAGTAGTTTCAGCCCAAGTTGAGAACTACCCCAATCATGTCATTTACCTTTAAACCTGATCAAATCAGTGAGCTCTTACATATCATGCAAATATTATTGCAGAAATACCTGTCCACGTGATCCTCCGTACAAACTATTCTGTGACAATGTCTTACATCTTTGTAAGGTTAGAGTTAACTCATCGGAGACTATTAAGAACAACTATCTTGGTCTGAGGTCTGTAGAGAATGTGTGTTATATTGAAATCGAATCACCTCTAATGGTTTACTATTTTACAGTGCGAGTCACAAGAAATGAAACCTTGATTATATCCCAAATCTCTCAAAATCGAAGAAAGATATAAAACTAACATCACAGAATGATACCATAATCATTTTTCTTTCATGTAGCGATGTTGGTCATTCATATTTGTTCATGGGTTACTGCTCTGCAATCAGTTTAGTAAAACATGTTAAAATTGATTTTGTCGCTGTATTGTCTTTGCAGTGTACATGTGGTACATTTTCTTGTATGACTGGTTACTTACATTGATGTGAATACTATGACCAACATTATCATGCATCACAAACTGTACCAACTTGATCAAAAAAACAATTTTGATGTCTTACAAAACTAATTGTTGAGCGGTCATCCGTGATCAAATAAGAATAATTAATAAACCAAATGGAAAGTGAAGGATTCTAATATCATTTCATGATACCAGTTTATATGTTTGTGTGATTTTGAGGATTGAGTCAGAGGTTCAGGTTTTGTGACTTACAATGTAAATGTTTATTGCAGCTGAAAAAGTCCAAAGAAATTTGCCTGTGATTTTCGAATTTTTACTATTAATTTGTGTTGAAATTTATTGACAGAAGTTCATAGTTATAGTTATGATATTTGAGTTGACATAAAATGTCCATGTTTGGAAATATATATATGTATATTATAATTAAGAAAAATTATTTAAGAACAAAAATATATTTATTGCACTGTTGAGAGTATTTATTGCAATATATTACATTTTAACAAATACAAAAAAGAAACATTAAGTTATACATCTGTTTATTAAAGTGATTTGATCTGTCAGTTATATCACTATATTCAAATTTTCTACTGCTTATTAATGAGTGGTAACTCACATTCATGTAATCTCTTTTGTTTATAAAAATGTCATTGTCTCAGACAAACTGTCCATTCCTTGTAGGTTTACAGTGGACTCTTGTTATAAAGAACACTCATGTCAGCATTCACCATTTATACTACCCTGCTAGCCAATGGCGAGCAAAAATCACAGCTGACTAGCCAAAATCTAAAGTAATTAGTCTGCATGGTAAGCCAAAATATTACTTTAGTGTCACAAGAAACATAAAAAATTTTCAATTTTTTTTTATTTTATTTTATTTTTATTTTTTTTTTGGGGGGGGGGGTATGGGCTGGTCAAAATTCTGGCGGATTACCCAAAATTTAAGCTAACTGTTCTTGCTAGTTAAAAATAAGCGCATCCCTGCATTTAACAAAATCTATAACCAGGGATCTCGTATAAAGTTGAAAGTTTCTTTGCATTTTATTGTATTTTTTTTTTTTGTTATCCTGATACATGAAAAATTGTAATACCTGTATTACAAAGTGACTTTCCTGGTTCCAAGGAGTTTGTTATAACAAGAGTCTACTGTATTGAATTCCATTGATTGAGACATCCCGTATCATTACACAACTGTGCTACAGTTTGAAGATAACAAAATCAAACATTTCTAAAGATATATATATATACATATATTCATTCATATAAATTGTAATATCGAAGATTCCAATATGCATCAGAAGAGAATATACATTTTGATATGTACAGTCAAAAACGATCCCACATCCCCCACATCGTCATTATCATTTCTAAATTATCCTCTATACGATGAATCTGATCTGCTCTGTCAGAGAATGTACGAGTACGTTCTGGTATTATTGATGATCCACTTCTATCCAAATCCCCGTGGAATTGCGGGAAAATGACATATCTCCGAGACCGTGCTTGTGTACGGGATGTTTCTACCCGGAGAACTCTTTAGTTTCACAGATGATTGTGTTCAAGAGGCTGCACCTGTACAACTTTGACACATGTTAATTCCCGACTAGTATTGCAAGGTGACGATATGATGAAGTAGGCAGCCCATACACACCGAGATTACCCACGTATTGGTGAACACTTCAATTTGTCATTTGGTTTTCTGTTCCGCTTTGACTCTTGTAGAAATAAATAATATGGGCATATTTTCCACATGGTCATCATTTCAGAGTGATTGCCATTTTTTTTAAACGTAGATCGCTTTTTGGAAACCCAAATCTACTTCAATTGACAATTGTCCATTGCTTGGGAACGCCGTTATGTTAAGAGTCATATTCTCATATTTGAGATGCCTTTCATATGATGTATACCAGGTATCGTGGATATCATAGGGTCATCTATTTGCAATACTGTCCATTATGGTAAAAGTTTTATGGATATACAATCCTGAATCAAACTGTACATGCTTGCCGACACACATTTACATTTCGGCTCAGGCTGACCCTGATGGTCCATATTATGTCCCTGTCCACATTACATCTAATCTCAGATATCATTGTTTAAGTCATAAGTTCTCATTTTTGTGGACTGAAATTCTTGTTATTCAAAATACATGTGTTGGAATGATGGTTATTATACCTGTATAGAAAAGTATTATAGACTGATTCTCCTGTCTGGCTTCTATTATGGCATTGAATCGAAATACATGTATGTTGAAAATAAGTCACAAAGAACCATACTGTAATTTAAAAACATGTATATGTACATTAAGTCATAAAGATTTAAGCCACATGAGCCGATTAAATTTTGAAACATTGTCAAAAATTTGATGGTGGACTTACTGGTCAGTATGTGAGATATGATGTGACGCTGGATGCCAGACTCCAGCCATGCGATAAGCAGGAAATGCCGCCAAAAAAATCATGACTAATGTCTGGCAGTTAGACTAGTATGATGTCAGAGTTCACATTTCTTTATTTCACCATCAACTTTGTGAATCAAACGTGTGCATGACACACAGTGTAGAATCGTTTACACTTTCCTGGTATAACATCACAGCTATACTTGTTGAAATGAGTGGTAGAATAATGGGACATGGAAAGTGGTTTACTTGTCTACGTACTCGTAAACTCCAATGAAAGTGGCAGTTATACCACAATTATTGAAATAATTTGCCCCAGGAATCTAACCAGAGTCGTTGTCATCCGTTTCAAAATATAATTGCATTGTATACAGTATCTTACCATCTAAATTATTACTTCAGTGCAATTTACATGTGCATTGTGTATTTTAACTCATACAGTGGGCTCTCGTTATAAAGAACAATAATATCACAAAATCTCTTTATAACAAAGATTTTCCAGTCCCAGAGTGCAGTTTTTCTTTGTATTTTATTGCTTTTGCAACCTGATATAACATTTCTATATAACAAACTACTTTTTTTTGTTTTCAAGGAGTTTGTTATCTGTTGTATCACATCATCGAAATCATAATATAGCTATTCAAAGACATTGTAAACGCTACATAGGTTGAAAAAATTGGTTGTGGGCAAAAGTATTGAATGTTTTATCATCTCCATTGCCACTGTTTTGTATGGATCTGGAAGTTCAAATATGTTTTCATGAAATGTACAGGTCTGACGAAGTGATATAAAACCCACAGTAGCATGTGAACGGTGTAAGTTTCGGCATTTTACTGACTGGCCCCGCTTATAATCCATCGGATTGCCGTCGGTACGTAGTACACAAGGGATTAAACCTAAGAAGGAAGACATCTTACCACATAATAACCGTATTCAATATTGCAGAGTGCGGATTACTTACAAAATCCAATTTACGTGCATCCAGTATGCAGACTGAATTACGGGGTACAGATTCATTTTGTGAAACGTTTTTACCGTTATGTACCATGATTCTTTCTTGTTTATGTCTGAACCCATATAATAAACGTTCTGATTAAATTGTTAATATCGGTATACCGTGGTTGTATTATGTACCTGTGTACATTGTGTAGCGTCTACATATTTTCCCTTTTTCAGACCTCCCAACCTTTCTAAATTTGGAGCAAAGAATCTGAATTTTGACCATTCCCGTGCAGTTCTTGTTTTTTTTCCCCATTTTTCTTGATAATTTTACCATACACTCCTATGGGAAATGCCATTTCTTTCCCTTTTTTGAGCAAACTCATCCCCATTTTTCAATCAGAAAAGTTGGGAAGTCTGCTCTTCCTCTTTCCGTTTTGTGAGATATTAAATAAAATTACTTGAGTTAAAATTCATAGGATTAGGTTAAAACCCGTTAATGAGTAAACTAGAACAAACTTATTTATTAAAAGGCGTATTAGGGCTTATTATTTACCGAAGACGGTATAGTCATTTTTGTGTTCTCATAATAGATCCAGAATAAAGAAATCAATATTAATATTTACAATGTCTATGAAAATGGTCATTACATGATTAATCACTCGTCATATCTTCGATTATTACCCAGCCGACCAAAGTTATTTTCCATATTCAAACCCGTCGTACATGCCCTGGCGTTAAAATCATCACCAAGAACATAATCCCAATATAGGGACGAACATCCCGTCTCAATCTTCAATGCATAAGTATTGTCTCTCAAGGCAAGCACTCGAAGTCAAACGCATGTTTAATTAATTCACATGGTCGGTCTTTTCTGCCGCTTTAGTTTCACCAACTTTGCATCCCCGTCGCCGGCCGTCCAGTCCGTGTCGTGCCGTTTGATAAAATTGGGGTCCTCCGCCACCCGGCGAACCCGTTGCATCGAGGCTGGTTTGTGTAGTGGACTGCGCCTCAACTTGGTGGCGGCTACGTCATCCACGTCGGCTGGAGATATGAACGGAGCGGGCTCGCTCAGTCCACGGCGAGACCTCGTCGCGTCCACCGCTTGCCCGACGGAGAGGTCATTGTTGCTATTGCTGGCTGCTTTGTTATTCAAGCGTTTTACTCGGACAAGCTCCTGGAAATATAAGGAAGATTGATTGGAAACTGGTTAAATACGTGATTAAGGAAGAAAGAAAGCCAATTCAATTCAATTTGATTCAATTCAAAGCACGGATAAAAAGAAAAGACACAAACAAAAGAAAGAAGGAAAGAAATTACGTAATTCCATACACACCCGGCCCAATTTAGAGATTTTCTCGTGGAGTACGAACTGACCCAGTTTTTGTTTCCATTTGTACAGAATCAATTGGCGTGACCGGGATGACCGGGAAAAATATTAATATAAAAATAATATATATACATGTGATGTCCCCCCTACATTTCAAAATGGATTTGCGCCACTGGCAGTCACCCCTAAACTTGTCAAAATTCAGAAAATCATGGGTTTGTCGCAGTGCAATTCATGAAATTGAGATCGTCTTGATATTTTCGCCCACTAATTAGATATTACCCTGATGGCGCCGCCCCTGCCTTCAAGTCAAAATGCAAAATGAATGACAAGGTTTTATTTAAGTCAAGACTCGGAATCGGAATTTGTGGACTCGACCACAACACTATACAGTGTGTATCAAAAAAAAGTAGACACTTAGAGAAAAAAATTATAAAAAAAACCTTTCAGGATTTTTAGATTATTTTTTTGTATGAATATTTTACCTTGGACCTAAGCTATCTGATGACATTGTTGATATTGAAAGTATTTCACGCATGAGTGAGCACAGCCCACTTTTGTCCAATCGGCCAAAAATGCATTTGCGCACAGAATTGTGTTCTTAAAGTCAATGTTTAATGCCTCACAGACCAGTGCTGCAGAAGCTCTCACCTGATGTGCACAAGGAATGAATTCTTAGCGTGCTCAGATAAGAGCTAATATCAATTTTGTGGCAAAAAAGACAAAAATGAAGCAATGATTCAGAAGTACCCCCCTAAAAAAGGAGAAAATGTCATGTTTGCAAGATGAATTGTGAATTGAAGAAAATGGCATTTTCTTGTTTTGATGGGGTGGGGTGGGTTGTATCTGAATCATTGCTTCATTTTTGCTTCATTTAAATCCTCAGCATGCTCAAAGAAGAGCTTATATCAATTCTGTGACAAAAAAGATAAAATAAAGCAATAATTCAGGTAAAATTACCCACCCCCACCCCCTAAAAAAGAAGAAAATGCATTTTTTTTTAAATTCACAGTTCATCTTGCTAACATGACATTTTCTCCATTTTTTAGGGGGGTATATCTGAATCAGTGTTTCATTTTCGTCTTTTAAAAAAAAAAACATTGATATTAGCTCTTCTCTGAGCATGCTGAGGATTCAATACTTGTGTACATCAGTTGAAATCTTCTGCAGCATGGGTCTGCAAGGCATCAAACATCGACTATTAGAACACAATTCTGTGCGCAAATGCATTTTTGGCCGATTGGACAAAAGTGGGCTGTGCTCACTTATGCGTGAAATACTTTCTATACCAACAGTGTCATCAGATAGCTTATGTCCAAGGTAAAATATTCATATCAAAAATAATCTCAAAATCACGAAAACAATTTTTAATAATTTCTTTTTCTAAGTGTCTACTTTTTTTGATACACACTGTAGTTGTACAAAATTATTACAGTCTGGACTGCAACTTGGATATGGACTGCAACTACGCATAACATGAGGGAGGTTTTACTCATCTCATCTCTTAACACAGACTATATGCATATTTAATTTTGTTCATCCTTTTTTCATGATCATCACAATCAAAATGTCATTTTCATCAGCATAATCATCATCACGATTTCAATATGAGCAACAACACCTATACAACACTCGATTTGATGCGTCATCACCACTAGCACTATCATCCCATTCATACACTTTTACCATCACCTTGATCATCAGTAGCACAGCATTATCACTATCATCATCATCATCATCATCATCATCATCATCGTCATCATCATCATCATCATCATCTTCATCTTCCCTGTCACAATGACACTTTAATAATAATTCCACTGCAGTCCGTCGAACGCGAACTGACACATTAATAACCACCATCCCTATTTTCCAGCACAACCCGAGGTGACAGCCTTGGGTGATTGTATATACATGGAATCCAACCTGTCTCAGGGAAGGTAGTAATTAGTTTGAGCAGTCAAGCGACCGAACTCAACGAAGTGGTCTCGAGACATGTGGTGAATTATCACTTACGATAGAAGTGACAAGATCGCACGCTCGTGATCCAACCAAGATCGGGTGTGCTACTTGATGCGTATTTGCGAATATACACCTGTATGTTCCCCATCTCGATGAATGAATTAGGTTGAAATAATGTTGATTGACATCGTATATTTTCCTTATTTACATTTCAGTGTCGTTTCTCCGTTCTTCATGCTCGTAGCCGTGTGTTCACTTTATGTACTTTGATGTAATAAAGTGTTATAAATCACCCTTTGATATTATCAAAGGCCGTGAGAGGTACGTAGACTGATATACATACTGTGACAAAATGAGTGAAGTTGTTACTGCACGCATTTTGTTCTAGCAAGCGTACAATACTTCGTATACAAAAACTAGAACTGACAGAACATTTCAACTTCGTCGGCTTTTTTTTCCAAGTCTATATAAACCCCTCAAAAAGGTTCTGCAACTCGACTTTAAGCGTTGATATCTCTGTTGTTATTATAGTATAATTCTTGATAATGATATCATTGAAAAGCCTGTCTATTTCCCTTTATTGTAAAACCTCATTATGGATTCATGGATTGTGCCAGACATTTTAAATAGGGTCCAAGTCAAAAGTGAAAAGCTGCAAAATGCATTGTTATCCGCACCAGTTCAGCATTCATTTGTATGGAGAGTGGACTGTGTTTAATGATGTTATTGTTTTTAATGAAGTGTTATGTGTTGTTTTCACATTTCTTTTTAAAATATGAAATGGGATTTAAGTTGGTAATTGTGAAATTATCACTGTATTTGAGTTTCATTAGGATTCTGGCAATTTTGCATGGTCTCCGCCATCGATCAACACTTGACACTTCACTAAAAACAATCACGACGTAATTAAACACAATTTACTCTCCATACAAATGCTTGCTGAACTGGTGTGCATTTTTGCACCTTTTCACTTTTGACGTGGCCCCTTATTAAAATGTCTTGCACATTCCATGAATCCATAATCATAGCAAACGAAGTCTCATTGTAAAGGGAAATAAACAGGCTTTTCAATGATACCAATATCAAGAATCATACTATGATACCAAGAGAGATATCAACGCTCAAAGTTGAGCTGCAGAACTTTTTTGAGGAGTTTTAGTATCATTTAATTGCAATCCTATCAACCATTAAAATCAAACGTGTGATGGAAACGCCCTACATTTTCCTACTATTTTTGGTCGAAATTCTTATCTTTTGCATACTGTGTCACCAGGGGCGTCGATCCATGTTTTGGATGGGGGGGGGGTAATGAAAAAAATGTCCAAAATGTAATACAGAACTTCGTGCGCGAAGAGTTTGAGTATTTTTTTCATGCATGTTTTAATGGTTTTATAGTGGGCTTTCAATGCTTTTTAAAACATGTATATTTACATTGGCATATTTATGGAATTTTTTCAGTTGACAAAATTGATTGGGGGGGGGGGGAAATCGATATGTTTGCTCCTCAAACATTTTCTTGGGGCGATCACCCCTGCACCCCCCCCAGGATCGACACCTCTGTGTGTTACTTTTCGCAACGTCTGGGGGGGGGGGCATAAAAACCTATCAACGGCGGTGGACCAGGAAATGTGAACAGGAGCAAACGAACATATTAAATGAAGGAATACCTACAGCTATTGCTTACAATTTGATTGCATCGAAATTCTATGCATGTGCATTTATAATCGCCCTCCATAATACACAGGCACATGTACACGTTGATACATTTTCCCCCACTTGATACCCGTTGGAGATTTTGAACGAGATATCTCGGCCTGGTGTCTATGGGGAATGCGTGTTATATTGAAGCCAGTTCGTTTGCAATGGGTATTTTGGGATTCAACGATGAGTTCCCTAACCAAACATGCCAAAAACACAAAAATATTGGCCAAAATCGACGAAAATGTGATACGTGAAAGAAATTCGTGTCCATGTAGCCTAATTTTGAGCGAACCTTTCTTTATAATACAGCGTTGCTACATGCTTATTAAGACAATGGTATCCCGTATCCACACACGGTGTGACATCTCGCATACTATTATGATGTTCCTCACGTTCCAGCTTCGTCTTCATTCATTTTTAATCTTGATTATTTTTTTTGCCCCATGTTTTTTAGATTATTTTTTTTCTACTTGTAGCTCTATCCAATGTGACAAAATTATGACGTGTATGCGCGATGGCTTGTCGCGTAGAGGAGAAATCAGCCGTATCTCCCCGGGGAGTCGGGCTTCGATTAACGTGCCAAGTCGACCAAAGCCCTCCTGTAATTGCACGGGGTGCAGATAGCTTTAGAAGGTGTGCTTGATACCTTGTTCCGACATACCACGGTAATCATTGTATCGCATCCACACAAACCTCCGAGTTGCTTGTCACATCGTCTACAATTCACTTTTACTGCGAAGGGAATTTTCCTTGCATGGCATTATGCGAACGAATTTACTGCCGGAATCGAGAGTACTATATATTACGCAGTGCAAATTTTCTTGAGTTTGAGTTAATGTAAAAAAAGGGACTTGTATGAGAATCAATAGCAATAAAAAAAAATGTAAATGCTATGTACAGTTTACAGAAACGAGAGACGGTGGTGTATACGAGAACTGGATAGACATATTCTTCTTTGCAGAGCCATAGGGATATATCATGAGCTAATGAACGGGTTGTAAGATTATTCCATAATTTTGATCCACGGAAGATCAAACTCTTAATTTTTCAGTTATATATTTTAGTGTTATTTGATTATAAACTTTAAACATAAAATGAAGCAATTGTTTGTTTCTTCGTTTTTCTAATACGTCCATCGATGTTCTCGCATAGACCATTTCTGTTGAGTATGGAGGCTCTACATTAATTGCAATTCTTAAAATTCTGTTTTGAAGCGTTTGGAGTGTATCCTTTAGTCCCTTATTAGCAGTACAGCAGTAATCTAGTTTACTTTGTTTAATGAATTTGGAAAGGTGGAAGGCCATTTCCTGCGTGATATAATACCTTATTCTTTTTTTTAACAATACAGGTTTTTTTTTTTAACGTGTATTTTACTAGATACTCGGTGTGATTGACCCAGTTAAGTCATTGATCTACTATTTGCAATGTGCAACCTGCTGTATAACACAATTATCAATTGTTAGGTCAATTGATTTCCCTGTACCCTTTTGTTAAGAACCAATTAACATTGCTTCACATTTCGTTGAGTTCAAGTCTAAAAGATTTGCTTTTCGCCAGGCTGCCAAAGTATGCAGATCTTCGTTTAATCCCTGTTTCAATTCACTCAATTCTTTCCCCGAACAATATACATGTATACAGGTGTCGCCTGCATAGTGTTAGAATAATGGGTAGGTCATTAATGTATACGATAAAAAGTTTGACGCCTGTAGGATGGCACACATCATATTCAACGTTCAATGGGGTTGATGTATGTCCATTAACCACAGTAAACTGTTTTCGTCCTGACAAATAGTTACTAACTATTCACCATCACTGTCATTCAGTCCGAGGTAATTTAGCTTTTTGAGGAGGATTCAGTGTTCTATGCTGGTTCTATGGTGTCGACGTTTTTTTTTCTCAAATCTATTGTCACCATTGATGTGACTTCATCCTTGTCAATTGGATCAAGCCATTCTTCGGTAACGTTAATCAGTGCCGTTGATGTTGAATTGCCCAGCCGAAAGCAACTGAGGAGACTATATTCACTGAAATAAGTGTACAGTTGATCAAAAATTAACTTTCCAATTATTTTAGAAATTACCGATAGAATATATATTGGGTGATAGTTTACAATAATACATTAGTCACCTGTTTTGTGTATGGGAAATACCTTTGATCTTTTCTACTAAAGACCAGAGTCTATTGAAAAAGTGAATATAAATGTATATAAATGAGATTGGCTTGGATAGTAATAACGTGCTACTGGTTTCAGAAATGACAAAAGTATATTGTTATACAGTCTAGTCCACACGACTTTTTACTAGGTAGTTATGAGGGAAAATCATTATTTTCATGACACTGCATAGACACAGACAGACAGACAGACAGTTACACACACACACACACACACACACACACAGTCGTGAACACACACATTCACTCACAATGGTATGTAGGAAGACATATACTTTATACAAAATGCCATGTCTTCATCTAGTCGTGTTTTTCTGTACGAGGTATCACCGTTTCGCAGTTGGCGACCCGAGAAATTCTGGGATTATTGTAAACCCGTTATGAGATGACCAATGTCGTCAGGACGTACTCAGCCCAAATACCCCCGAGCTAGATTTAGGATAACACTCGGAAAAGGACCCGAGTGAAAGGCGGAAACTATTTAAATAAAATCGTCCATTTGCACTACACCATTATCGATCTGTCACGCGCGTAGACCATATTACACGCGAAGAGCACTTTATTCGTAAATGCTCTGAAATTCAAAGACCGAGTATGCTGAAACAGAAGTACTCGAGATAACAAGAAAAATATGAAAAACACGTTTCTGATTGCATTCCACTCCTGTGGCTGAAATTACCAGTTATTTGTTTTTGACGAAGAGCACAACAATATTACTTTTCTGAATGTCACCCATATGGGAAGGAATATATTCCTGGGTTGGTTGTTAACATTTCATGCTCTCTCCCTATTACAGAACAGATTTCATCGTTTCCTGTTTTAGCTTCGTATAAATGTATTGAAGGATTTATGCGTGAATAAATGCACGTGTGTGTGTGTGTGTGTGTGTGTGTGTGTGTGTGTGTGTGTGTGTGTGTATGTTTGTGTGTGTATGTATGTATGTGTGTACATGTGTGAGTAGTGTGTGTGTGTGTGTGTGTGTGTGTGTGTGTGTGTGTGTGTGTGTGTGTGTGTGTGTGTGTGTGTGTGTGTGTGTGTGTGTGTGTGTGTGTGTGTTTATTAGGGATCTTACGCCACTCCAGTTTGAGGAGTTGTGAGTTTATACACACGAGCAAAATTAGAAGAAACTGGTATAATTTGAAGAGCTCTGCAAAATTGTTGAAATTACTGCAAAAGATGTTTTCAAAAAAAATATGAGATGCAATGGAATCGTCCTCAAATTGTGCACTAATTGTATTATGAGGAGCTCCTCAAATGACCGGATCTCCTAATTGTGTGTGTGTGTGTGTGTGTGTGTGTGTGTGTGTGTGTGTGTGTGTGTGTGTGTGTGTGTGTGTGTGTGTGTGTGTGTGTGTGTGTGTGTGTGTGTGTGTGTGTTGTGTGTGTGTGTGTTGTGTGTGTGTTTGTTGTGTGTGTGTGTTGTGTGTGTGTGTGTGTGTGTGTTGTGTGTGTGTGTTTGTGTGTGTGTTTGTGTGAGTGTGTGTTTATGTGTGTGTGTGTAAATTCACAACTTTTCCAAATGGATTGGTATACAAGAACACACACATACACACACACATACACACATACACACATACACACATACACACACATACACACAGTCACACACACACCCACTCTCCCACACACACATACACATACACACAGACAGACAGACATACATTCAAACACACACACAGCAACAAATCACAAACACGTGCACACATACCTCGAACTGCACAATATATACACGTGAATGTGTGTTAGTCTGTACGTGTTCGTGTGTATGTGTATATAACATGTATGTATGTGTGTGTGACTGTGCGTGTATGTGTTTGTAAACAAATAACCACAATCTTTCAGCACCGTCTCAAGTTTAAGGCGTGATTACGGTAATGGACCGTGTTAAGATGCAAGCCGGATTTGTGACAGAGAAGAAAGGATAGGAGGAGTGAGTGAATAAGTGATTGACGGTTGGTCTCGGATTTCCAAATAATCGAAATTCTTGGCCCATCTCTTCTGCTTATTTTATAGTTTGAGATAAAAGCACGAAGGCGGTGCGTTGTCTGTGTGCGAGTATGTGTACTGAGTTTGTGGGTGTGAATGTTTGTTTTTGTGTATCTGTGTACGCGTTTGTTAACAACATTAACACCCACCATAGGGGGAATCCAAAACAAAAGGCCGAGAACAAAAGAATTCGCCCTAAGGTTGCAATTAGGGTTATAATAATAATCATAATGATAATGATAATAATAATAATAATAATGATAATGATAATAATAATAATAATAATAAAGGACATTTATATTGCGCAGATACTATAATAATATACTCTACTGTGCATTACAATATAATTATTTAGGGAAGGAGATTTTCTCACAAACAATGGAAGATTATTCCACAGTTTGGGGGCAGCATACAAAAATGCTCTGTCACCAAGGGTAACTCTTGACTTTCCTGATGGATGTTTTAGTAGTGTATTATCTTGAGAACTTCGGATGCGGACAGGCGGTAGTGCATTTGAGTAGATGATTCTAATTCTAAAAGCTGTTGTATGTTTATGTGTTGATTACACGTACACATGCCCTAAATAAACATGTGTGCGTATGTGTGTATGTGTGTGTATTTTCTTACACAGCTATGTGGGGGTATCGTGTGAGTACAAGAACACCCTTGTGAGGTATTTTCCCTTGTGGGGAATAAATCAGGTACCACATAAGAAATACTCCATTGGCGATTAGTCGCTTACAGCGTAGGAAATACACTGG
>JZLH01S0491407.1:0-10101 GCA_001188425.1 Eucidaris tribuloides
GATGTAAGTATGTGTAGTACAAGTTATAATTTAGTGTAAATGTAGGGGAACGAAGTAAGAAAAAATAACAACCAAGAAATTTGACCAGAGTGGTAGAAATAATCCCCACGCGGAAATCTCGAAAGGAAATTACACACGGATACATGGGTCATACTTTGTACGGATATCTTCAAATCTTGTGGATTTATAATGAAAACAATTGTATTGTAATACATGTATGTGATATTTTCAGATTGTGAATCCACTTCACGAAGTTTCTTTAAAAAAGACTAAACAGTTCACTCTTAAAGGGGGTGAATTTAATAAAGAAGTATGAAGGATGAATTCAGAACGTTTTTAGAGTGAACAATGTGGTTTCTGCTCAAGGGCAAACTGATTGGACCCTGAGATCACACTTAACGAGTGAAATCCACACATTTTCAGTAAGCTCACTCTTCTTCAATATTTACCACATTTTAAAGAGAGAAAATACGAGCGAACAAAGATGTATATCAGCTACATTTGTAAAGAGTTACATGTTGTTCGGTATGTATGTTGTAGAAACAACGATATAACATTTACCAAACAACGTGTTACTTTTTGTAGAACTTACGTGCAACGATGATATTAAAGGTTAGTGACATGATTGGGAACACTTGAAAATGCCTCAAGAACCAAATGAGTTGAAATATATACCAACTATACACTACCAGGAGTGGATCTCCCACCTGGGAGGGTTTGTCTGTAATTTGTTTACTTAAGGAGAATCAAGCATAAACATAGGAGTATCTTAATTTTATCCGGGGACGATAAAAATAAGCCCCATAGAGAGCCACACAGCAGGTTTCCGTGCTACGAGTAATATTGACATTGTTTATGGTAGAATGAGTCAACGTTTGACTACGAGATTTTCACAGGAGAATCCTTGCATAGTTTATTTGATTCTAGAGTAGTTTCAGCCCAAGTTGAGGACTACCCCCAATCATGTCATTTACCTTTACGGTATTCCACCATTGAATTATTATTTGATCTAAAACTGTCTTTACAGTAGTTGAGTAGGATTAAACAATGATGTAGTCGCATCACGACTGATTAGCTGATTCCTCTTTGAATCCTTTTGACAGTGCAAATCATGTTGAACGGGATCACCTCAGGAGCATCGCCGACAGTGTTGCCATGGAGATGTTGTTTACACGTTAGCAACAGGTTGACAAACGAAGGAACAGGTGCAAGGCTTGGTCACCACGTGAAGCATACGCACACACGCGATATTAGGAGGAATCTATGAGGTGTATGGGGGGTAGCCCCCTGTTCCCCCCCCCCCATCCAAAATACAGATATTTACGTGTTAAAGCCCAAGTATAGTTTTGGTTGATTAGACAACCCTTTTGTCACTTTTTCACAAAGTACATGTATTCTATTGTTACCCCAGGGACGTCGATCTTGGGGTGGCAAGGGGGTAGTCGCCACCCCAATGAAAATATGGGGGGGGGGGCAAACATATCGATCCCCCCCAAATTCTGACAAATTGAAACATTGGTGGATTTGTGACAAAATTATACATTCACTCTTTGCATAATGTATAACCATGTGTTAAATCACACGGGGAAGAAAAACATTCACAGAAATATCAAACTTCAGGTGTTGTACGTAATGAGTTCAACGTAAAACAAAAACACTATTCAAAATGCATGTACATTTAGCTTTAACTAGTCTTCTGATGCCAGCGCGGAGATTTTGACAGATAAAACTGGCCTAATCAAAAGGATGAACAAACCAAAGTACTCGGGAACCGTATCATCTTTCGTGCAAAAGCGCAAAGAAAGGGATCTCAGTTGTAAGATGGGCATCTACTGTTCGCAGAGTTGCGATTTTGTAAAAAAAAAAACAATGAAAAGATATACAATGTCAGCATGAACTCCTGAGCCGAAAGATGTTCTGGGAGTGAGTGGCGTATGAAACAAATAGGGAGGGGTTAAGAAATCTATACTTTCTAAATGTAAAACAACAAGTGTGTAATGCTCTTATTAAGAGAAAGAGTGAATATCTTTAAAGGCAGTGGATCACATTTGCAAACATCCCCGCAGACAAGGAAAAGATAACCCATGCCTTTAGGCTATTGATGAAGGGCACATCTGTGAAATCTGGGGGTCAGTGATTACCTAGAATTTGAAAAATGCAAAAGAAAAACAATAGCCGTTTAGTGTATGTTCTATGGTAGGATTTTTTTCTCGCGAGAAAAAATTCAAATCTGAGTCTAACTGTCACTATAATTCCACTAAAACTGAATTTTAGCTCCTATATTTTGCTAAAGGTCCCCAGATGGCATTTTCTTCTAAATGCCATTGTATTTGCACAATGTTAATTTTTAGGCATGCAAAAGAGATCCCCTGCCTTTAAACCTCGTAAATGAAGAACCATACGAGTGTATTTTCACTCTTACAGAAAAAATAATCACATTCAAATATTAGCCAGTAGGGGCAGACAGGGCAATTGCCGCCGCTAGTGTCAGGCGAGGTTTGTCGGTACATATGGCAATAATGTTTTGTTCATCAGAATGTATTAACGACAAAACTTCCAATGTACAGACGGTTCAAATTTGTGGAGTTAGGTTGCACCAGATGACATGTTTTAATTTATTTACTAAAAAAATAGTGGATCCCCGACTAAATTGTGCTGTCATCAATGGCGTACACATTATCACGCTAAGAAATAAGGGTGAAACAGTGGTGCACAAATGTCTCAATATCAGGCAATAGCAATTCTGCATTTTTCAGGGTGTACTCCAACACTTTGCACATCGGAGGGTGCAATGTGCTAAACATAGGGTAAAATGGGGTAAGTGGATGAGCTCAAAGCAAAGAAATTAAATATATGATTTAGAGAAATGTTACGTTTAATTCAAACTATGTTTCATGATGGACCTTTTAAACTATGTTGCGATCAAATACCATACCATTACCAAATTTAAAAAAAAAAATGTTAATTGGCGGTGTTCCACTTACCCTAATTTGTACCCCACCTTGGGGTAAGTGGGACAGTGGGTGAGGTATGTGGGACAGGGTGTATTTGCCTGCAAGGAACCTATTTTTCATAGCTATTTACATTTAATAGAGCACCAGAATATTGCGTTTAACATGATATTCCGCAACAAATAAAAAAAAATTAATACGCAATTGTCTTTTTTTTCATCGTACACTGCAAATTTCACGAATTTTCTTTATGTTTTACATCGTTCTACGGCAAAAAGTGGGTTTTAGGTACAACAAGGGCGTAGGCTGGTTTGGGCATGGGGAGGTGGAACAGGGAGGTGCACACCTTAGGGAGGTGGAACTAAAGTTGAGAAAATCAGGCGTTGAAAGCAAAAAGAAAGTGGTGCAAATTTCGTTTTTGCTATTAGGGTGGAACTCCTATGGCTCTGCGGGGGGAAGGGGGGGGGTGCACGTGCACCCAGTGCACCCCCAGCCTACGCCCTTGTACAAACCAATTATTTGCTAATAAATAATTTTTGGAAATACGTAATTTTATAATCAAACCCTGGAAAAAGTTTACAAAGTATGTAATTTGATATCTAAATCCTATTTTTTTTTTTACAAATGTGTTTAAAAATCAAATTCAGTCAAGCGTGTCCCACTCCCCCCCAAAAGGATCCAGTTGGGGTAAGTGGAACACCCAAGTAATTAATTAGCTCATTTACATGTTAATTTGTATAATTTTTTCATTGAATTTCAGCTATTTACTTCATTTTTTCATTCATTTTATCGTACTTAACAAACACATTTTCACTCTTTTCTGTGATTTTAAGAAACTAATTCATAGATTTAGCATTTTTTTGCCCTTAAATTAGTATTATTCAATAAACTTTGGCATCCTTTTCATGGTTGGTATCAAACTTTGACATTATCTGATCAATCCATGCGCAGTAAATCCAGCTTTGGTATGAAGCGAAAGCAAAACGTATGGCGTTGGGGTAAGTGGGATACTCGGTAGTATATTGCCAGATTTTGTTCTTGATTGAGGCCAATCAATATATTGTCAGTGTTCCACTTATCCCACTGTTCCACTTACCCCGACTTACCCGACACCCCAAGGGGTTCCAAATTGAGTGCTGCAATCGGGACAATTTATGCACCCCAATTTCTTAGTGTGTACAATGTTTGTACAGTGAGGTGCAAAATTTGTTTTTGACCACTGTAAAGTATCTCGAAAGTCTCTGTAAGCTACAAAGACATAGTAAGTAGCACTTTTTGTGACATAATTTAGTGTAATGCAGCAGCCTGTATAATATCGTTCGTTAGTCATGGCTCAAGTTAGGGAACAGCATCGGTTCTTTTCATCAGGGTATAAGCTGGTTCTAACAAGTTGGTATAATTTATGTTGTGACTAATCAGTATAACCACATTGACATTGGATTGAGGTTTCCAGTTAATTGGTTGTCTTACGCATACACTTTGTCTAGGCATGTCATTCAGTGACTCAAAAACAACTATTACAAAAAAGGGGTAAACCCCGTCATTGGCCTATTTATTAGAGTTTTATGGTCATTAACAAATTAGATATTTTGTTAATTGTTTTACAGATAGCTTTTTAGATTATCCGTAAGGGTGAGGGAATTCCAATTATCTAAGTAGAAGTAGCAGCAAAATAATTAAAACATATAGTAGTTTTGAGTCCCATCCGATCATTAACTCTTTCTCATACATTCTAAAAAGAATTGGTTAAATAAGCAATGTATTGTTGAATATGTGTATGATCGAGAATATTGGTCGAAATCAAGGAAAGTTCTGATAAAATGACCAAATTATTGGTCAAAATTAACCAAAATATCGATCGATTTTGATCAATTTCTCGGTCGAAGACATGAAACAACATATTGATTATTTTGATCAATACAGTGGTTTATTTGACAAATTTATTGGTTATTTTGGAGTGTATAAAACGTGAAACCGTTTTTAGAGGACGTACATCTACTGCAACCTCTGCACGATTTATATAGAATTATATTCATTCTAAAACTTGCAAATGTTAATATTCACTCATAACCACAAAGTATTTTCAGGTCTAACCATTGTTATTACTTTTAGAAACAGATTTGAAGAACGGATACAGTAATTTTTCCAGTCAGACTCAATTCCATATTGCCCATAAATGAAAGGGCGTGAAAATGTGGTTAAAGATTCAATGCGAACCTTTACAAATTCACTAAAATTTCTTTTCATTTATGGCGGGTACTACTCAGATATTGCTGCATGCAATGAAGCTGCTTCCGTTTTGCAAAACTTTTGTTAACATTGTATACAAAAAATAAGGGAAATGATATCACGACCTTTCTTACAAAACGGTATGAATAAACACGTGAATATGCACGTGGATTTGTAAATACCTAATTCTTATCCATTTTCAAACAGCTAGCAGATACCACTCTCTTACATATTTTTATACTTAAATCCACCTTATTCCTACCTCTACGAAAGGAAAGGAATCACACCCCATCCTTCACACATTTCTTCTTACAGCTAAATTAATACCGTGACATATCTCTGATCGGTACTGGATTAAAAACAGTATAACATCAAACAATAAATCGTGATATGTGAGCCGATAACAATATGCAGCTACATGATTTCCACATGTCAGCAACTAACATTTCTACCTCGGTCAATTCCAATGTCAAAATG
The DNA here is from genome assembly GCA_001188425.1 of Eucidaris tribuloides. Taxonomy (NCBI): domain Eukaryota; kingdom Metazoa; phylum Echinodermata; class Echinoidea; order Cidaroida; family Cidaridae; genus Eucidaris; species Eucidaris tribuloides. The sequence continues at coordinate 5,658 of JZLH01S0491407.1, forward strand.
ACAGGAATTCCGTCGGTCTGTCATGCTATTATTTCCGCTACATATGGCTGCCTTCGAACCATGCAGGTCTCTCATAGGCCTACTCGGTTAAAGGAAGAACAACTCCAAATTGAGTTTTCAATTCAATTAATTTCATAGAAATTGCCATTTCCATCAAAATACGAAAACACACTAAAACAAAATACAATGTATCATACAAAACATGTTGTTTAGGGTGATTACCATGGCGTTATAAATACAGAGTACATAAAAACTGCATGATGAAAATACAAAATACCATGGAAGTATACCTCCATGAAAAGGCAAAGTACATAACACAAGAAACAAACATGCTCTTTACAAACACATGGCATTACTTGATTATGAATTACACACAAAATACCAAACAGTATCTCAAATGCATTAAAACCAAGAAAAATGTAATTATTTGAAATTTGATGGAAAATCCATATTTTTAGTGGGTCTAAATCATTAGTCCCTAACTTCAGCCAACCGCTCCAAATTTTCTATATAAAACAAATTTGTAAAATGGTCTTATCGCGTGGGTTTTACACGTTTTAAGAGAGATGTACATGACCGTACACACCAAAGATCAGACAGGTAGAAAGAATAATGGCCAACACAAAATGATAAACATACACGTGCATGTGGATATTCGTCAAACCCCAGGAGGATGTTTTACATATTATCGAGCATTTGATTAAGTTAGCGACCAGAAATAATGTAGACCCCTAAAACCCAGAATTAGTCTTGACGATACTCACGTGTATAAGTTTTTCCTCATCATCCGTCGACGTAGCTCGTCCGTTAACCACGGCGCCATCGGCCGCGAACGGGCAGAGTGTGGGCAAGAGAGACAGGAGGGCAGCGATTAAAAAGTACGATGAATCCATTGTCCTCTTTATTTGTCAAGTTTTCGAATCTTTCAGAGTTTTAGGATTATTATTTAAACGTACAGATTCCAGCATATAATATCCACGTATCGGAATCATAGAAGATGGCTCTGGTACTGGATACTCGTTCAATATCGGCGTAACGCGGTAGTGTCGCACAACTAGTTCTTTCCATCACCACTTGTGTATCGGCTTGTCGTAATAACCGCAACGTCGGATGGTATGATACATAAATGCCTTCCCAGGCAAGCTGCCGACTGTTTTTGTATGGACAAAATGATGATAACCTCTCACAGAGCTTCTTTACGAAGTCAAAAAATAATCACTGCTCATTTCATATACATAAACACACGATAAACTAGATTTCTTTCGAATCGTCGCCGTAAAGGGCTAGACCTGGACGGTTTTTAACGGCGCGTTGTTGAGAGGTCTGGACCTCTCAATAGGGTTACTTGAAGTACCGCGGTCTACTTACTTGAAGAGCCAACAATCTTAAGAATGTGTCGTGCAACAAGCAGCTGGGGGTTGAAACTTTGGCGTTACCCTCTTTGCCAGTCCTGAAACGTGTCTAAACATGACTGGCCTGCATCGCGAACTCGAAGCCATGACTCATTATTTGGGGATAAAAGAGGCGATTTGATCCAACAACGGGTAGCTCTTGTCTGAAACTGTCGTCCAATTATGTCGTCAGCGTTTTGGGGTTGACTTCATTCCGCGAAGCGCGTGAAAGTGCTTGCTAATTGTCTCTCGACGACGGTGAGTGCAAATATGCGGACTCGTCTGCAAATACTATCGCTGAATTTTGAAAAAAAAATAACCAACGAAGAACAACTCTACACTGTGCTTGCACAGAATGTTGGCAAACGTTCTTGGTCCCGTGTACGGCTAGCTGTGACAAGCAGTCGTCGGGTCTGGACTATTCCTTTAATGATTTGAAGTAGACCAACGTTAATGCCTCGAACGCTTGACGGATTTACACCCTCCTATCAGTCGCACTCCAAATTCTGACACTCTTCCCCCGCAAAGCTGGCCCAATTTTTCGTCGAATGCTTGGTAAAGAAAAATAAATAAACATTATATCGGCGCCTGGGGTCACAAAAACTGAGAGAACAAAAGACGTTTATCACCAATAAAAAATAATTCGTAGGACCCACTGATGGATCGGTACGCCCTTGACACTGTGCGATTCAACCTCTGTGTATAAGGTCACTGTCATTACCGGCATTGCACTTCCTCGCAGAGTTCAGACTGAAGAGTTTTTTTGTTGTCAGTTCCTAATTCCCTGATTGGTTGAACGTGTGTAACATATAGGCCTATAATCTATATAAACTCTGTTAGGGGTTGTTTTGATCATGGACCGTTAGTAGGTCCATGTTTTGATGAAGGAGAAGGTCGTCGTACATGAATAATGATGCCGCAGCCTTTTGTTGACTGAAAATGCGGAATAACAATGTTTGGTTTATGAAGATGATATGGCCCTTTGTTGTTTAGAACTGGAATAGCCGATCTTTTTGAGGCGCGTGGGCACAATAATGATTCTAAAACTTCGGAGCATATGGGATTTTTTTAAAGGCAACCATAACGTGTATACCATTTTGATTTAAACCTTGAATGAAAGTATATACACACAACAACAAAAAAGTGACTACCCCCTTTTTCAAACAACCATAATTTTTTAACGAATTGAGTTTTAGGAAAATAATTTGGCAGGAGTATTTCTACATTTATTTACTAACACCTGTGTGAAAATGTAAATGATCCGTTAAGCCATTCATGAGTGAGCATGCATTAAAGGCAAAAAGTCACTTTTCAAAAGTCACAGGAGTCATCTCTTATGCCAAAATAATGGTAAATAATGGCAATGTTTGCTTTGTTCATAAAGTGTGGTAACTCAACCATGACATGGTTACAACCTCGTATGTTCGTACAACATGTAAAGATACACTTTGCTGAAAGAAATACCGGATTTCAATTTTTTCGACAAACTTAATGGATTTAACCATTTCCAAATCGAGAAATATGGAAATTTTTAAATTGAGCTCATTGAAGCGTAAAATATGCGGAACTGCCAGGGGAGGTGTAAGGGGGTTAAACGATAGAAGATTAACATAAATAGCGCTTAATCATTCATCAGAAACAAAATTTGTCAAAATCCTGCATCATAAATTCCCCAAAATGACCCTTGTGACTTTTGAAAAGTGACATTTTTGCCTTTAATGCATGCTCATTTATGCATGACTTGAGGAATCATTCACATTTTCATACAGATGTTAGTCAATAAGACAAGTGTAGAAATACTCCTGCTAATTATTTTGCTAAAACTCATTTCGTTAAAAAGTTATGGTTGTTTGAAAATTGGGGTAGTTACTTTTTTTGTTGTGTTTATTTTCAAGATTATACCTTGATGTAGACAAGGATGTAAAGAAGATATTTAGCCAAAGTTCTAAGTTGGCAGCTATGTAGAGTCTTGATTTTTGTGTGTTGAGTGGGGCGGAAGTAATGCCATCAGAGATCAGACCCATTTTTGCATTTGCAAATTACGACAAAATGACATCTCAGATTAGAAAGAATTGAATGTACTTGTGCACTTTAATTTACTGAGTTCATCTCACAAAAGACACCTTCCGTATTTCTGCAGCCTTCCATAATTATTGCTCCCATTTATAGGCCTATATAAGAAAGGGATACACCTTCACGAGATACAGAGTCGCTGGTTATTTGAGATTTTGGAAGAAAAATGTCTGGGTTCATACACTTACATGGACGAATCAATCGATCCTTGCACAAATTTACCTCTTTTTCTTCAAATCTAAGTTTGGACATTATTTGTTCTATTTTAGGGTTATTTTTGCCAATGCCGGGAGTCCTGGGGACCAATCTTTCAGACATATTTAGAGCAATTTCTCCCTAGTGTAATGTCTCTTCAAAATTATACAGTTCTTAAGATGTCATAATTTTTTGTGCACGTCATCGTTAGAATAAATATTGTAACAAAACAACAATACCAGTCGGTAGTTTTATTGTTACCCTTTTGCGGTTCGTGGAATTTGATAAGAGCATTAAGGGAAAGTGTTGCGTACTTTGGAAGAGTGCCAAATGGTGTCACGTCAATTTGATGCTTTGAGACGAGTTCATTGACATTTCGACTACTTTTTCCGTCTTCTTTTTTTTTGGCAAAATGTAAACAAAAGGGGTGATCGTATTCAATGAATCAATTCTTTGTAAAAATAAATCAAGAGCCATTTTTTTTTTTTTGGGGGGGGGGTTGTTCCTAAAGTGGTCTGTTGATTAAGATCACTTAGAATTAGAGGTTTAAGTAAGAGATATTAAGTTGAACAAACCAGGGGCCGCTCGAATAGAAAAAACAGGCCTATATCACGAATCTTTTTTTGGGGGGGGGGAGGGATGGGGTTTATAAGACATTCTGTTATGCAATTATTATCACTTTAATAATTAATATCATTACACTTGAATCATATAAACCTGTCATCATTAAAGGTCAGTCAACTACTAGACGAGCATTTCAGATGGATTTCACTGATGACAATCTA
>JZLH01S0491407.1:56127-70279 GCA_001188425.1 Eucidaris tribuloides
GTGTCCATTTTCTGTATATATAATTAAGATCAATTTAGATCAAAATGGTTTTTGCAATCTGAATATTTTTTAACTGACTCAGAAAAAAACGCAGTGACCAAAAGATTCCGAATTTAACTCACTAATATCGGTGCAGCAGCTGATAGATACCAAGAATGCATAAGACAATAAACTTGTCAATTATATTCTTTCGAAAATCCTTTTCCCCGATCCCCTGTAATTGTCCGTGTTATTTCATATTCTAATGTTGCTGTTATTTTTCATTATCATTCAGTCTACTCTCTTCACACGAACCTCATTCTTATATTCAACTTCTTTTATCGTCTCGACACGCGTCGCGTTAACAACCAAGAACTTTATTCAGAATATTAACACTTGTTGAGTGCTATCACGCGAACCTGGTTCGCCCAGGGTGAATCACTCAAGGTTCTATCGCGACTGGGGTCGCCGAGAAGACATATCGGATCCAATATCTTTATAATTCGGAATGACAAATGTCACTGAAAGTTCCTACCAGATGAGCCAATTTATCGTAAATGAATACACATCAACCAAATAAGCATGAATTAATGTATTGTCTGATAACATTCTGTGATTTACAGGAAAATCGGTGCATCTGAAAAGGTTATCACACATTAGCTCAGAAACAATCCAGTCCCTGCGTAACACACCTGGATTTTAGTTCAGCACCCAAGAGTGTGGTTAAAATCAAAAAGTCAGTATATGTACGCGGAGAATGTTATCCTCCACGTGAACTCAATACCACATTTTTAACACAATTCGAACACAAAATGCGTGTTATCACCAGCATACACCATCCGGGCCAGAACTAAAATAACTTATTATCACATAAAATATATATCACCAGCGCATTTAATGCTAATAATTAGTCGACAATCTCGGTCCTACCCAATGTTAGATGAATTTGTGAACACGAGGGTGGTGCAATGATCAACCTCCACGATTCTTTACGTCGGAGTAACAACATACTATCAAAAGAAAATTCCGTTTCCAGGAAAAATCATTGCACGAAACAGCGCTGTACATATTATAACTCCTGAATTATTTGTTTAAAGGCAGAGCATTACGTGGCGATTAACGGGCGGTGTGTCTACTGGACGCTAAAAAAAGACTTCGACTCAGTCGACCACAATGCTTTTGTTTACAAAACTCTCTATGTATGAGTTAAAGGAAAGGAACTCAAATGGTTCAAATCGTAGTCTTGAAAGGACGAACACAGACGCGGGACCACAGTGAATGGGTCTTTATCTATGTAGTCAATATTCGTACCGGAGTGCACAAGCACTCAATAAGTTGGGCCCCTGTTATGCTCGCATCATGGTGAAGAGGCCTACCGAAAGTTTAAACATATATGCGGACGACCACGTCATTTTTGTAGTCGGTAATAAATGCCAAAGAGCATATAATCGTCTTAAACGCTGAATGCACGACGTAAAACCAGTGGCTGGGTTGCCGTAATCACTGGACGTTGAATTTAACAAAACCCAAGCATGAGTTTGGCGGACACCCAAAAAGTTACTTAATTGTAGGGCACTTACAACTTGAAATTGACAATCATTGTCTGGTCTACATCCAAGATCGTGGCGTTTGGATGGATGAAGTCTGACGTGGCAAAAGAAATAGAGGACTAGTAAAGATTTCTTAGCATGTCATTACTAGCAGTTAGAAAAGTACCTGCACACGGTTGACAGTGCAAAACTCCATCACACAATTTGCTTTACCTTGCCCTACTTCGACTATTGCAGTTGTGCCATGACAACTGCTCCCAAAACCATGAAAAGATAACTTGATAAAAACTACACAAAATTGGCCGCCCGTCTTATTCTATTAAAGCAAATTTATTCCATGCTACGCCAGGAGAAATGTTAAACAAATTAAAATGGTTACCCATGGAAGAGAAGTGGCGATTCCATATTTGCAAAACAGTTTATTAGTGCGCTCTCCACGAGATCTCACTAGTATACTCTGCAAGCATCTTCTTTACTCGAATCCCAAACATACACACATACAGAAACGCGAAAATGCACTCAATCTTGGCATGGTTACCACCGTCCACTCCATACAGGGTAGAAAATCCATTTCACATCACGAGATTAGCTATGAACGAACTCCCACGAAACCCGGAACTCCGCCATCTCTCATTTCTTTCACACTTCATATCGGAACACAGAATAACCAAATATACAATGTATAGTGAATTTTGGCATCTTATTTTTCTTTCTTTTTGTAGTTGATATATCCTCCTTCATGTTTGTTTATCCGTAATTAAAAATCGTTGTGCTACTAAGTTATCTTCAGGTTCCGCCTGAACAACTCGAAGTACTCATTTTGAATTTCCAATTTTCCCTTTTTACCGTTTTCTATAATTAAGATCATTGACGTAGACAGAATGTGTTATGGCAGTAACTTCCATTTTGGTATTAATCTATAATTCAGTTACATGTCCAATAATATATCGCCAGCGATGGGATTTGTTTTGGATCCATGTAAATTTAGAAGTTGTATGTATAAATATGCCATCTACACGTTTGATTTATTATATTTAACAACACTTTATTTTAAACTTAAGTGCAGACTTGTTATAAAGGCTTTTTGTTTTCTGGCTGTCTCCTTCTATCTTCATCATTTTATTATTCTGTATATATATATATTATGTATATATATTTTTAATCAGATGATGGAAATGAATTAAAATAATGAAATGAAAAATGAATTATATAAAATGATTTAAATAGTCCAAATGTTAAAACTGCCCACTTCATATTAACAATTTTGTTCTATAACTTTTGTTAGAAAATACTTGTGTTACATTTCTTTACACATTATAATAACTATATACCTGAGGTATTATTAATTAATTAATTAATAATTTAAGTCTAATAACCGAAGTGGAAGTCTACGCAGCTATAAGGTGTATATAAATATGTTTATTGTTTATATTTTAAAATATTCATGAGAACCTATGTTATATGAATGTGTATGTTCTCTCTTATTTTTTTGTATCAGTGATTGTATTGTGTTTACTGTATGTTATATCCGTTGATGCAAGGGCCCCCGAGAATACAGAATTAAAACTATGATAGCGTAACCCTTGCTTAAAGTAAATGCTCAATATGATAAAATAAATAAAGATAGAAAGAAAAGAAAAATCAGTGTGATCTATTTATTTACCTCTTAGTTGAATTTTTTTACGCCTGTTGTACATTCAATATGAGTGCTATACAGAATGGTTAATCACCATTTATAAGATAGGTTTAAGATCTATAAGGTCTTTGAACTACCTCGCTCCTCTCAATGGAGTCGAGCGGAATAAAAGCAATCATCTGTAAAGTGTTACACTTTTGCAATAATAACTAAATAATATGTATATGTGCCAAACGCGAAATAAAGCATGGTTATTCAATTTCCATCACTCGGGAAAAAAAAATATATCAATCAAAAAATAACACAGGCAACTATCTTTATTATTATATAAAAATAAAGGTTGAAAATCATGCTTCACACAACAAACGTTGAATCCATAAATGTGACCAATTAATATCAGCTCTTCTTACAATTTGTTTGAATCAATTCTCATTGCTATAATCGTTTTTGTTATTTGTTTAACGAAAGTTTCATCTCATCTCCAGAAAAATTGAAGATAAGCTATGAGAAGAAAAAAATAGAATGGAGCAATGAATCAAATGTTATTCTGCGCATCGTCGTGTTAATGTTGACATGCTAATCATAATTATGTCAAATATGCAAATATGCAGGGGGATATCTATCTGTTGCATTATCGATCAAGCAGGTTTTCTTATGTGTCAGGTTGTGTGTGTGCGTGTTGTGGTGTGTGTGGTGTGTGGCTGTGTTGTGTGTGTTGTGTGTGTGTGTGTGATGTGTGTGAGTGTTGACAATGTTCGTGTTGTTATGGTGTGTGGCGTTGGTATAATGTGGAGATTATCGAGTGGTATTGTTTTTGTGCCGGTTTGTTGTGTAAATTATGTGTTATTGAGTGTTTAGACCAAATGTATGACCCATCATGTCGGGAGGGGGGGGGGGTAGCCGCAAATTTCCAAATTTCAATATAAAATTTTTTTCAATAAGTTGGTTATCCGCATAAACGCAGATCAGATAGAGTTGTACAAAATCTGTATTTATTAATTGCGTGATCCGTGTAAACGCGGATCACCATAGATTTGTACGATTTTTTTTTCTATGTTTGTTGCTTTATTGCGTGATCCGCGTAAACTGCGGATCACCATAGAGTTTGTACGAAAAATCTTTATTTGGTGATCCGCGTAACCGCTGATCACCATAGAGTTTGTACGAGATTTCATCTGTTTCTTTGTTTATTGTGTTCTTGCTGGTCACTTTTTGCTTCAGCGATATCCTCAGAAAAACAAAAAGCGTTAGTCTTGTAACTTGGTTATGAGTTATTGTCCCATGTCAATCTATTCGGCATGGGTAGTCTTGTCAATGTCAAAGGACCATCTGTGACGTCATCTATGACGTAATTTGCTAAAAGTTAAGTACCTACATTTGCATTATCTCAAGCCGGGCAGAGAAAAAACAATGAATCTTTGGCAGAGGTCAAGTTGAGTTCAAGGTCAACTTTTGGTCCATTCACGTGCGTGTACGGGTGCGGCGTCAAGTTCAAAATGCTCCAACTGACTTCTTATTAACAGTACTATATGTTTCAGGTTCTTTGGAGCATTTTGATGCGGCGCGCGTACGCGCGTGTTTTTTTTTCACGCCACCCCTTTCCCTAGCGAAAACCTGTTTTTTTTTTTCGATGATTTTGGAGTCTTACGGATATTCTACGTCATTTAGAACCTCTTCCCGTCCACCAGAACCCAAATATCGCTTACACGCCCGAAAAACGTAAATGCGCGGCATGCGCGCGTAGCGAATGGCGGCACTTTTAAATCACTCATAACTCTAGAATTAACGGAGAGCCCTACTTTTATTGCTTATTCTGGTAGATATGATGCGTAGATAGCATTTCAGGCATGTCGTTACTCTCCAAAGGGTTGTGACGTCAGCATGACGTCACAAGAGAATATGGAATTTTACGCATATCTCTGACTGGACTCGAGTAACATCACCTAACCTGGTACACAGTAACTCAGTCAAAGTCATCACTGAAGCTAATCGTAACCGTCCGCGCGTTGCGACGGAGCGCGTACGCGCACATCGAATTTTGAATTAATGCTTCATACGAGATTTAACGTATGAGGGGACATCTTATCATGCAAGAGAATAGATTTAGATCGCTTGTCACATTTCTTTTAGATTTAATGATCGGAGCGGTTACGCGGATCACCAATTCGCTCGCAGTGACGAATTAAAGTCTAGCTGTGTTTCTTTCTTGGGCATTTTTTGTGCAGACGATATCTCGAGAACGATGAGGGCAATAGTTGTGTAACTTAGCATAGTTATGTCCCATGTCAATACCTCGATATTCTCTTCTTGACAATGTGATAAAACATCTGTGACGTAATTTATGACGTCAAAAGCCAAAAGTTAACCTACATTTGCGATATCTCAAGCCGGCGGCCGACCAAAATAACTAAATTTGGCAAAGGTCAAGCTGAGTTCACGACGCAACTTTTGGACCATACCTCGCGCGCGTGCGTTTCACGACGGGCGCGTAAAATGCTAAAATGCTCTAAATCACTTCTTATTAACAGATCTATACGTTTCAGGTCATTTGGAGCATTTTGGTGCGAGCGCGTACCCGCGCACCACTTTTCCGAGCGAATACCGTCCTTTTTTTTTTGATGGTTTTGGATGTCTGACTGAATTCTACATCAATTAAAACCCTTTCCCGACCAGCCGGACCCAAAATATCGCTTACAAGCCCCAAAAACGTAAATACACGCGCATGCGCGCGTAGTGAATGGCGGCATTTTTAAATCACTCATAACTCTCTAGAATTAACGGTGACCCCTACTTTTTATTGCTTATTCTGATAGCCTATGATGAGTAGATAGGGTTTCTGATATCACTTTCTATGACAAATTCTTCTGAGGTTATCTATGACGTCACAAAGAAAAACCGTATTTTGCGCATATCTCATGACTGGAGTCGAGCAAGAAATCCAAACTTGGTACACAGTAACTTCAGATCAAAGGTCATCACCAGTCTTAATGACAGTGCACACGCATCTTTCAGAACGCGTACGCGTGCGTTTAAATTTAATTCTTAAATCAGTCATAACACTCTAGAAGAAATAATGAGTCCTACGTTTTTTACTGCTTATTCTGATGCGTAGATAAGATTTCAGGCATCACTTTGCATGCGAAATTGTTGTGACGTCATCTATGACGTCATAAATAAAAATCATATATCTTCCTTATCTCTTGACTGGAGTCGAGAATGATAACCAAACTTGGTACACAGTTATCTCAGGTCAAAGGTCATCATTGGCGCTAATCATCACAGTGCGCGCGTTACTACGAACGCGTACGCGCTCGTCGAATTTTAAATAAATTTTTGACTGAGAATTTAGGGTGAAAAGGGACAGCTTTGAACAAGCAATAGTACGTCATATAGATTGTCATACTCTTTCAAGATCTAATGATTGGAGCGAATACACGGATCACCAATTTGTCTCAGTGACGAATTAAAGTCAGACACGAGCGTACAGCTAAAACATACGTGTTCCATGTCACTTCAACGCTTACAAAGCAGTGGTGATCTCAACACTTAACCCCGAATCAAAAAATCCCCCCTCCGCCCGTTGTCGTCCCTTTTTGTATGAATACATGTCATGAGAGATACACGAGGACCACCCCCCTGCTTTTCAGTAGATTACAACATTCTCAGACAGGAAATGACGCAATTTGTCTAACTGCCCGATCGTGTTTCTTTCTGGGCATTTTTTGTGCAGACGATATCTCGAGAACGATGAGGGCAATAGTTTTGTAACTTAGCATAGTTATGTCCCATGTTAATACCTCGATTTTCTCTTATTGACAATGTGATAAAACATCTGTGACGTAATTTATGACGTCAAAAGCCAAAAGTTAGACTTAACCTACATTTGCGATATCTCAAGCCGGCGGCCGACTAAAATAACCAAATTTGGCAAAGGTCAAGCTGAGGTCACGACGCAACTTTTGGACCATACCTCGCGCGTGTGCGCGTCACGACGGGCGCGTCAAATGCAAAAATGCTCTAAATCACTTCTCATTGACAGATCTATACGTTTCAGGTCATTTGGAGCACTTCTGTGCGAGCGCGTACGCGCGCGTTTTTTCGCACGTACCACTTTCCCGAGCGAATACCTTCCTTTTGTCGTACTTCCGGTATTTTTGCCCATAACTCCGGAATGCAGTGTCCGATTGACACCGGACGTTTTCCATTCGACAGAGAACATTATAAACTAAATTTCAAGGATTAGTCTATGGGTGTCCAACTGCTCCTTCGCTGTCAAAATTCTCCTTAAAGTTGACATTTAATTTGTAAATAAGTTGATAGATTTAAACTATTGCATACTGTTCTTATCTAATTGTGAACTGATATAAAAACTTTGTTCGATAGTATTTAAATTAAATTTGGTGAATTAAGTTATAATCGTGTCACGAACAGAGAAATGGTTTAACAATTGCTTGATATCATTCACATTCAAATTCAAATTCACGTTCTTTTGTCCCGCGTACCAAAATGATCTCTCATTTTACATCTCATTTCATCAGGACCGGCAGATGCTAACTTGTGCAAAACGGATTCTTTCGTGCATACACCGTTCCGGACAGATTTTGTCTTTTCCCTCTATCATTTACAACGTTTTCCAGATCACAGGAAAACACAACACTTTTGCGCCCGAAAATCGTAAATGCGCATAGGCGCACTTAATATAATACTGACATTTTTTAATAACCCATAACTCTCCATACTTAACGCTAACCCCGAATTTGTATTGCTCATTCTGATAGCCTATGATCCGTGCTAACATTTCACGGAATCAATTGCAGGGCCGAATTCTTGTGAAGTCATTCATGACGTCACCACAAAAAAAATCATATTTATCGCATATGACTGCAGTCGAGTAAGATAACAAATTTTAGTACACAGTAACTTAAAGACACTATATAACACTGTGGAAGACACGTTTAAAAATAATGTCGAACTTTGCTATCTGACATATCGGACAGTGTTTGAATGGAAAAACAAACGCACTAGAACACAAAATGGCACATTAATTTCCTATCAGCCGATAGGAAATTCTGCAACACAGCAGTCTATGTGGGAAAGCTAGAATGGTCCCTCAATGATTTTCACTTTTTTAAAGCACTTAATGATCGGTTTAAACTGCAATTTTTTCAGGGTTTCATTTATAGACCGTATCAGAGACACTGGTAGCATGAGGAATCATGAAGCTCAGATTTTTCAAACTGGAAACATTGTTATACAATGCCTTTAAGGTCAAAGGTCATCACTGGTGTTTATCATATTATGCGGGCGTTTGCAACGAACGCGTATCCACACGTCGAATTTTGAATTATTGTTTGATGGAGAATGTAAGGTGATGAGGGACATATTTCAGGAAGCAATGATGCTTGATATTGATTGTCACATTTTCTGTAGCTTAAATGATCGGAGCGTTTACGCGGATCACCAATTCGTCTTAGGGACGAATTAAAATCTAGTTTATGTTTCTTTCTAGTCACTTTTGTTCAGACGATATCTCAAGAATGACAACAGCGTTAGTCTTGTAACTTGGCATAATTATGTCCCATGTAAAGACCTCGGTATGGTAGTCTTGTCAATGTCATAGACAATCTGTGACGTCATTTATGACGTAATTTGTAAAAAAGTTAGAGTTAACCTATATTTACAATATCTCGAGAGGGCCGTCGAATAAATCAACCAAACTTGGCAAAGGTCAAGTTAAGGTCATGGGTCAACTTTTGGTCCAAACTACGTGCGCATGCCCGTCTCCACAGTCGTGTACGGGCGGGTCAAAAAATTAAAATGCTCTAAATGACTTTTTATTGACAGTACTATATGTTTCAGGTCACTTGGAGCATTTTGGTGCGCGCACGTACACGCGCGTTTCTTCGCGCGCACCCCTTTACGAACCGAATACAGTCGTTTTTTCGATGGCTCTTGATGTCTGACAGAATTCTCCATCATTTAGAACCCTTTGCCGACCAGCAGGACCAAAAATATCGCTTACAAGACCAAAAAACTGTAATGCGCGCGCATGCGCGCGCAGTAAATGGCGACATTTTTACATCACTCATAACTCTCTAGAATTAACGGTGACCCCTACTTTTTATTGCTTATTCTGATAGACTATGATGTGTAGGTAGCATTTCAGGCATCGCTTTCCATGCCAAAGTGTTGTGACGTCATCTATGACGTCACAAAGAAAAATCGTATTTCGGGCATATCTCATGACTGAAGTCGAGTAAGATAACCAAACCTTGTACACAGTAACTTCAGGTCAAAGGTTATCACCGGTGCTTATCATATCCGTGCGGGCGTCACGACGAACCCGTACGCGAACGTTTAAAATTGGTCTTAAATCAGTAATTTTTCTCTAGAATAAACGATGGCCCCTACCTTTTATTGCTCATTCTGATAGCTTATGATGCGTAGATAACATTTCAGGCATTGCTTTCTATACCAAATTGTTGTGACGTAACCTATGACGTCACAAATAAAAACCGTATTTAGCGCAGATCTCTTTACAGGTCGAGTAATATAATCAAACTTGGTATACACAGTAACTTCAGATCAAAGGTTGTTACCGGTGCTTATCATATCCGTGCGCACGTCAGGACGAACGCACACGCACACGTCGAATTTTAAATCAATGTTTAATGGAGAATGTACAGTAAGGTAATGAGGGAATTATTTCTGCAAGCAATAATATTTGACATCGATTGTTTTCTCACATGTTCTGTAGATGATCGGAGCGTTTACGCAGATCACCTATTCGTCTTAGTGACGAATTAAAATCTAGTCTTTGTTTGTTTGTTTGTAAACGCGGATCACCAAAGAGTTTGTACGAATTTTACGCGGATCACCATAGAGTTTGTACGATTTTTTTTTCTTTCTTTGTTTCTTTATTTATGTTTCTTCTGTGTAGGTAGCATTTCAGGCATCGCTTTCCATGCCAAAGTGTTGTGACGTCATCTATGACGTCACAAAGAAAAATCGTATTCCGGGCATATCTCATGACTGGAGTCGAGTAACATCACCAAACCTGGTACACAGTAACTTTAGGTCAAAGTTCATCACGCGTGCTTATCACATGCGTTCGGGCGTCACGACGAACGCGTACGTGTACGTTTAAGTATTAAGTCTTAAATCAGTCATTTTTCTCGAGAATAAACGATGACCCCCTACCTTGTATTGCTCATTCTGATAGCCTATGATCCGTAGATAACAGTTCAGACATTACTTTACATGCAGAATACTTGTGACGTCATCTGCGACGTCACAAAGAAAATCGTGTTTCGCGCATATCTCGTGACTCGAATCGAGTAAGATAATCAAAGTTGGTACACAGTAACTTCAGGTCAAAGGTCATCACTGGTCCTAATCATAACCGTTCACGCGTCGCGACGAACGCGTACGCGCACGTCGAATTTTGAATTGATGTTTGATGGAGAATGTAAGGTGACGAGGGACATATTTCAGCAAGCAATCATACTTGATATAGATTGTTTGCCACATTTTTTTATAGATTAAATGAACGGAGCGTTTACGCGGATCACCAATTTGTATTACTGACGAATTAAAATCTAGTTTTCTATGTTTCTTTATTGGTGATCTGCGTAACCGCGGATCACCATAGATGTTGTACGGATTTTTTTTTCTTTCTATGTTTGTTTGTTTCTTTATAGGTGATTCGCGTAAACACGGATCACCATAGAGTTTGTACGAATTTTTGGTGATCTGCGTAACCGCGGATCACCATAGAGTTTGTACGATTTTTTTTTCTTACTTTGTTTGTTTATTTGTGTTTCTTTCTGGTCACTTTTTGTTCCGAGAATAACTCAAAAACGATAGTCTTAATAACCTTGCAACTTGACATAGTTATGTCCCATGTAAATACCTAGGCATAGTAATCATGTTAATGTCAAACACCATCCGTGACGTCATTTATGACGTCATTAGCAAAAACACACATTTGTCAATATCTCATTATTGAAATACAATTATGCAATCACATTGTACCAACGTAAAATTGAGGTCAAGGGTCAACTGCTGGACCGAACCAAGAGCGCGCACGCGTCACGATGTGTGTGTATGGGCACGTCAAAATTTTAAAATGCTCCAAATGACTTCTTTTTAACAGCACTATATGTTTCAGGTCATTTGGAGCATTTTGGTGTGCGCGCGCGTTTTTTTCGCGCGCACCCCTTTTCGGACAGAATAACATCATTTTTTCGATGGTTTTGGATGTCTTACTGAATTCTACGCCATTTAGAACCATTTTCCACCCACCAGAACCCAAAATATTGCTTACACGCTCGAAAAACGTAAATGCGCACGCATGCGCGCGTAGTGAATGACGACCATTTTTAAATTACTCATAACTCCCTAGAATTAACGGTGACCCATACTTTTTATTGCATATATTCTGATTGCCGATGGGACTTAGATAACTTATCAGGCATCACTTTCCATGCCAATCTGTTGTGACGTCATCTATGACGTCACAAAGAAATATCGTATTTCACGCATATCTCCTGACTGGAGTTGAATATGATAACTAAATTTATTACACAGTTACTTCAGGTCAAAGGTCATCACTTGCGCTCAACATGACCGCGCGCACGTCAAGACGATCGCGTACGCGCACGTTGAATTTCAGATTAAGGTTGGAGAGAGAATTTAAGGTGAAAATGGACAGTTTTGAAC
The DNA here is from genome assembly GCA_001188425.1 of Eucidaris tribuloides. Classification (NCBI taxonomy): domain Eukaryota; kingdom Metazoa; phylum Echinodermata; class Echinoidea; order Cidaroida; family Cidaridae; genus Eucidaris; species Eucidaris tribuloides. The sequence goes on from JZLH01S0491407.1 coordinate 68,014, forward strand.
AAGCATTGATAAGTTGTATATGTTGTTTGCTACATGCCCTGGAAATCTAATATCGCTGCGGTTACGCGGATCACCAATTCGTCATAGTGACGAATTAAAGTCTAGTTGGTGATCCGCGTAAACGCTAATCACCATAGAGTTTGTCAGAATTTTCTTTTTGGTGATCCGCGAAACCGCGGATCACAATGGATGTTGTACGAAATCTTTCTTCTTTTTTATTGGTGATCCGCGTAACCGCGGATCACCATAGAGTTTGTCAGAATCTTTATATCTTCATGTTTCTTTCTGGTAATTTTTGTGCACACGATATCTCAAGAACGGTATCGTCAATAATCTTGTAACTTAGCATACTTATGCCCCATGTCAATACCTCGGCATGGTAATCATGTTGATGTCATAGACCATCCGTGACGTCATGTATGACGTCATAAGTGAAAACAGATATTTCTCGATATCTCATTATTGAAATAGAATTATGCAATCAAATTTGACCAACGTTAAATTAAGGCCAAGGGTCAACTGCTGGGTCTAGCCAAGTGCGCATGCGCGCCACGGCGGGCGCGCACGGGCGCGTCAAAATTTAAAAATGCTCCAAATGACTTCTTATTTACATCACTATATGTTTCAGGTCATTTAGAGCATTTTGGTGCGCGCGCGTACGCGCGCGTTTTTTCGCGCGCACCCCCTTCCCGACCGAATAACGTAAATTTTTCGACGGATTTGGATTTCTGTCTGAATTCTACATCAATACGAACCCTTTTCCGGCCACCTGGACCTAAAATATCGCTTACAGGTCCAAAAACCGTTAATGCGCGCGCATTACGCGCGTAGTGAATGACGGCATTTTTAAATCACTCATAACTCTCTAACATTAACGGTGACCCCTACTTTTTATTGCTTATTCTGATAGAGTATGATGCGTAGATAGCATTTCAGGCATCGCTTTCTGTGCCAAAGTGTTGTGACGTCATCTATGACGTCACAAAGAAAAATCGTATTTCGGGCATATATCATGACTGGAGTCGAGTAACATAACCAAACCTGTTACACAGTAACTTCAAGTCAAAGTTCATCACGCGTGCTTATCATATGCGTGGGGGCGTCACGACAAACGCGTACGCGTACGTTTAAATTTTAATCTTAAATCAGTCATTTTTCTCGAGAATAAACAATGATCCCGACCTTGTATTGCTCATTCTGATAGCCTATGATCCGTAGATAACAGTTCAGGCGCTACTTTGGATGCAGAATACTTGTGGCGTCATCTATGACGTCATAAAGAAAAATCGTATTTCGCGCATATCTCATGCATGGAGTGGATTAAAATAACAAAACTTGGTACACAGTAACTTCAGGTCAAAAGTCATCACTGGTGCTAATCATAACTGTCCGCGCGTCGCGACGAACGTGTACGCGCACGTCGAATGTTCAAATAATATTTGACAGACAACTGCAGGTGATGAGGAACATATTTCATCATGCAATGATAATTGATATACGTTGTTTGTCAATTTACTTTAAATTTAATGATCGGAGCGGTTACGCGGATCACCAATTCGTCTTCGTAACGAATTAAAATCTAGTTTGTGTTTCTTTCTCGACATTTCTTGTAAGCACGATATCTCATTAACGCCATCGTCAATCATCTTGTTACTTAACATAGTTATGTCACGTGTCAACACCTCAACACACAATTTTTGTCAGTGTGGTCACTTGCCCGTGACGTCATCTATGACGTCATTAGTAAAAAAGCTAGAGTTAACCTATACTTGCAATATCTCGAGCCGGTGGTCGAATAAACCAACCAAACTTGGCAAGGGTCAAGTTCAGGTCATGGGTCATCTTTTGGTCCATACCACGTGCGCGCACACGTCTTCACATGCGTGTACCTGCGCGTCGAAAAATAAAAATGTTCCAAATGACTTCTTATTAACGGTACTATATGTTTCAGGTCATTTGGAGCATTTTAGTGCGCGCACGTACGCGCGCGTTTTTTTCTCGCGCACCCCCTTTCCGACCAAAAAACGTATTTTTTTCGATGGCTTTAGATGTCTGAGTGAATTCTACATCGTTTAGAACCCTTCCCCAACCATCCGGACCCAAAATATCGCTCATAAGTCCAAAAAAATATAAATGCGCGCGCATTGCGCGCGTAGTGAAAGATGGGCATTTTTAAAATCGCTGATAACTCTCTAGAATTAACAGTGACCCCTACTTTTTATTGCTTATTCTGATAGCCTATGATGTGTACACAAGGTTTCATTCA
>JZLH01S0491407.1:71865-84867 GCA_001188425.1 Eucidaris tribuloides
GTTTTCTCGCTCAAACCCCTTTCCCGACCGAATACCGTCGTTTTTTCGATGGATTTGGATTTCTGACTGAATTCTCCATGAATAAGAACCCTTTCCCGACCACTAGGACCCAAAATATCGCTTACAAGTCCAAAAAACGTAAATGCGCGCGCATTGCGCGCGTAGTGAATGATATGCATTTTTAAATCACTGATAACTCTCCAGAATTAACAGTGACCCCTACTTTTTATTGCTAATTCTGATAGTCCATGACGTGTAGATAAGATTTCAGGTATCCCTTTCTATGCCAAAGTGTCGTGATGTCATCTATGACGTCACAAAGAAAAATCGTATTTCGGGCATATCTCATGACTGGAGTCGAGTAACATAACCAAACCTAGTACACAGTAACTTCAGGTCAAAGGTCATCATGCGTGCTGATCATATGCGTGCGGGCGTCACGACGAACGCGTACGCGTACGTTTAAAAATTAAGTTTTGAATCAGACAATTTTCTCTAGAATAAGCCATGACCCCTACCTGATTTTACTCATTCTGATAATCTTTGATCCGTAGATAAGAGTTCTGTTACTACTTTACATGTAGAATACTTGTGACGTCATCTGTGACGTCACATGAATGGGGTGGATTAAGATAACAAAATTGGGTACACAGTAAGTGCAGGTCCAAAGTCATCACTGGTGCTAATCACAACCGTCCGCGCGTCGCAACGAACGCTTACGCGCACGTCGAATTTTCAACTAATGTTTAATAGACAATTTCAGGTGAATATGGACATTATTTCACCATGCAATGATAATATTAACGATATTGTAATGATAAAATTTTCTTTAAATTTAATGATCGGAGCGGTTACGCGGATCACCAATTCGTCTTAGTGACGAATTAAAATCTAGTTTTTCTTTGTTTATTTATGTTTCTTTCTGGTCACTTTTTGTTCAGACGATAATTCAAGAACGATAGCGTTAATAATCATGTAACTTGGCATAGTTATGACTCATGTTAATACCTCGGCATGGTAACCCGGTCAATGTAATAGAGCACCTCTGACGTCATTTATGACGTCATTTGTAAAACAGCTAGACTTAACCTACATTTGCGATATCTTGAGCCGGCGGTCGAATAAAATAACCAAACTTGGCAAGGGTCAAGTTCAGGTCCAGGTCATGGGTCATCTTTTGGTCCAAACCACGTGCGCACGCGCGTCTTCACATGCGTGTATGGGTGCGTCAAAAAATAAAAATGCTCCAAATGACTTCTTACTAACGGTACCATATGTTTTAGGTCATTTGGAGCATTTTAGTGCGCGCGCGTACGGGGGCGTTTTTTTCGCGCGCACCCCTTTTCCGACCGAATATCGTCGCTTTTTCGATGGATTTGGATTTCTGACTGAATTCTCCATCAATTAGAGCCCTTTTTGGACAACTAGGACCCAAAATATCGCTTACAGGTCAAAAAACGTAAATGCGCGCGCATTACGCGCGTAGTGAATAATGGGCATTTTTAAATCACTCATAACTCTCTAGAATTAACGGTGACCCCTACTTTTTATTGCTTATTCTGATAGACTATGATGCGTAGATAGCATTTCAGGTATCGCTTTCTATGCTTTTTTTTTAGATTAAATGAACGGAGCGTTTACGCGGATGAATAATTCGTCTGAGTGACGAATTAATATCTAGTTTATGTTTCTGTCTGGTCACTTTTTGTTCCGACGATAACTCAAGAACGATAGTGTTAATAATCTTGTAACTTAATATAGTTATGTCTCATGTTAATACCTCGGCATGGTAATCCGGACAATGTGATAGAGCATCTATGACGTCATTTGTAAAAAAGCTAGACTTAACCTACATTTGCGATATCTCGAGCCGGCAGTTGAATAAACGAACCAAATTTGGCAAATATTAAGTTAAGGTCAAGGGTCATCTCAGGGACCTAACCATGTGCGCACGCGTGTCTCTACGGGCGCGTACGAGCGCGTCAAAATAAAAAAAAATGCTCCAAATGCCTTTTTATTAACAGTACTATATGTTTCAGGTCATTTGGGGCATTTTGGTGAACGCGCGTACGCGCGCGTTTTTTTGCGCACACCCTTTTCCCGACAGAAGAACGTGGATTTGTCGGTGATTTTGGATGTCTGACTGAATTCTACGTCATTTAGAACTCTTTCCCATCCACCTGGACCCAAAATGACGCTTACACGCCCGAAATACGTAAATGCGCGCGCATTGTGCGCGTAGTAAATGATGGGCATTTTGAATTCACTCATAGCTCTCTAGAATTAACGGTGACCCCTACTTTTTAGTGGTTATTCTGATAGCCTGTGACGTGTAGATAAGGTTTCAGGTATCCCTTTCCATGACAAATTGTTGTGACGTCATCTATGACGGCACAGAGAAAAATTGCATTTTGCGCATATCTCATGACTGGAGTTTATTAACATAACCAAACCTGGTACACAGTAACTTCAGTTGAAAAGTCATATCTGGTCTAAATCACAGCGAGCGCGCGTTACGTCGAACGTGTACGCGTACGTTTTATTTTAATGCTTGGTGGCTCATTTTCTCGTAGATTGTTCATACTTCCCGTATTTTGGCCCATACCTCCGCCATGCAGTGTTCTATCGACACTTTTTCCATTCGACAGAGAACATTCTAAACTAATTGGTCTAGGGGTGTCGGAGTATTCCTTGGGAGTGAAAATTCACCTTTTCCATTCGACAGAGAACATTCTAAACTAATTGGTCTAGGGGTGTCGGAGTATTCCTTGGGAGTGAAAATTCACTTCAAAGTTGACATTAAATTCTGAAATATGTTGATACTTGGCATGGCATTGCTTTTAAATAGATATGATATACATGTACAAATTTCAAGCTATGTTTATATTGCTTCTCCTGATAGTGAATGATGCGCAGATGCGATATCATACTTCACTTTGCATGCCAAATTATGGTGACGTCATCTGTGACGTCATAAGAAAAAAAAAACGTTTTTCGTCCATATCTGATGACTGGGGTGAAAGAGGATAACTAAACTTGGCACACAATAACTTCAGGTCAAAGGTCATCACTGGTGCTAATAATAAGGGCGCGCACGACATGACGCACGCGTATGCGCTCGTCGATTTTTAGATAACTTATGTACAGAATTAAATGTGAAAAGGGACAGCTTCGAACAAGCAACGATACGTCGTAAAGATTGTTACAATCTCTTAAGATCTAATGGTCACAATCTGTTAAGATCTAATGATCGTAGCGAATACGCGGATCACCAATTCGTCTCAGTGACGAATTAAAATCTAGTTGGTGATCCGCGTAAACGCGGACCACCATAGAGTTTGTACGAAATTTTCTTCTTTGTTTCTTTGTTTCTTTGTTTGTTTATTTGAAGACCTTATTTCCAAAAGGAGGTAGATCAATTTGTCATCAAATGTGACTTTTTTGCGTCAATCTATACAATTTTAGTAGCACTATTAGATAACAAAAACGAAAAGTTGAAATTCCCCTCAAAAAGTGGTAAAAAATGGGCAATAAAAATGACTTTATTTCCAAAAAGGGGTAGATCCATTTCAGTTTATTTCCAAAAGGGGCTAGATCCAACACATAAAAATACAGAAAATTCAAATAAAACTAGATTTTAATTCGTCACTGAGACGAATTGGTGATCCGCGTATTCGCTCCGATCAGTAGATCTTAAGAGATTGTGACAGTCCATACGGCGTATAATAACTTGTTCGAAGCTGTCCCTTTTCACCTTAACTTCTCTGTCAAAAATTACTTAATATATCGGAGTGCGCGTACGCGTTCGTCGTGACTCCCGCACGCATATGATGAGCACCAATGATGACCTTTGACCTGTAGTTACTCTGTACCAAGTTTAGTTATCACACTCTACTCCAGTCATGAGATATGCGCAAAACACGATTTTACTTTGTGACGTCATAGATGACGTCAAAAGAATTTGCCATAGAAAGTGATATCTGAAACCTTATCTACGCATCATGGGCTATCAGAATAAGCATTAAAAAGTAGGGGTCACCGTTAATTCTAGACACTTATCAGCGATTTAAAAATGCCCACCTTTCACTACACGCGCAATGCGCGCGCATTTATATTTTTGGGGCATATAAGCAATATTTGGGGTCCTGATGGTCGGGAAAGGGTTCTAAACGATGTAGAATTCAGTCAGACATCTAAATCCATCGATAAAATACGTTTTTCGGTCGGGAAAGGGGTGCGCGCGAAAAAAAAACGCGCGCGTACGCGCGCGCACTAAAATGCTCCAAATGTCCTGAAACATATAGTACCGTTAATAAGAAGTCATTTGGAGCATTTTTATTTTTTGACGCGCTCGTACACGCATGTGAAGACGCGTGCGCGCACGTGGTTTGGACCAAAAGATGACCCATGACCTCAACTTGACCTCTGCCAAATTTGGTTGTTTTATTCGACTGCCGGCTTGAGATATTGCAAATATAGGTTAACTCTAATTTTTTTACAAATGACGTCATAGATGACGTCACAGATGGTCTTTTTCATTGGCAAGAATACCATGCCGAGATATTGACATGAGACATAACTATACCAAGTTACAAGACTAATGCTTTTGTTGTTCTTGAGATATCGACTGAACAAAAAGTGACCAGAAAGAAACACAAATAAACAAACAAACAAACAAAGAAACAAGGTAAGAAGAAAATTTCGTACAAACTCTATGGTGATCTGCGGTTACACGGATCACCAATAAATAACAAGTCAGATATTTTTTGTAAGTGTGTTTTTACATTTGCATTGTCCGGTTCTTTGTTTGGCTAAGTTGCTTTTACTCGAAAACCTTGCAATGCGGATTAATTTGATAAATTCATTTTTCTTAGAATGGTATTGGATCTACCCCCTTTTGGAAATAAACTAGAGTTTGTTTCCAAAAGGGGGTACATCCAGTTTTTATCAAATTTTCCTTTTTCTTTCAAAATCCATATAATTTTAGCAGCTGTATAACATAACACAAATGAGAAGGTGAGATTCAAGCTAAAAGTTCTAAAAGCGACAACTAAAAATGACTTTTACTTTCAAAATGGCGTGTATCCATTTATTTTATTTCCAAAAGGGGGTAGATCCAAAAAAATGAAAAATAAAAGCAAACATTTATAAAAATTGAAACTCACAGATTTTTTCTAAGTGTGGTTTTACATAAGAATTGTGGGGTACATTTTGGTGTCAAGTTGGTTTTACGCAGAAACATTGGAATATGGGTAAATTAGAAAACCTTTTTGTCAGAATGATGAAAAGTGGATCTAGCCCCTTTTGGAAATAAACTCTTCATTTGTGTTTCTTTCTGGTCACTTTTTGTTCAGACGATATCTCAAGAATGACAACAGCATTAGTCTTGTAACTTAGCATAGTTATGTCCCATGTCAATACCTCGGCATGGTAGTCTTGTCAATACCATAGACCATCTGTGACGTCATCTATGACGTCATTTGCTAGAGTTAACCTATATTTGCAATATCTCGAGCCTTCTGTGGAATAAAATAACCAAACTTGGCAAAGGTCAACTTAAGGTCATGGGTCAACTTTTGGTCTAAACCACGTGCGCGCGCGCGTCTCCACTGACGTGTATGGGCGGGTCAAAAAATAAAAATACTCCAAATGACTTCTTATTAACAGCATTATATGTTTCAGGTCATTTGGAGCATTTTGGTGCGCGCATACGCGCGCGTTTTTTTTCGCGCACACCCCTTTCCCGACAGAATAACATCATTTTTTCGATGGTTTTGGATGACCAACTGAATTCTACGTCATATAGAACCGTTTCCCATCCACCAGAACTTAAAATATCGCTTACACGCCCGAAAAAGTAAATGCGCGCGCATGCGCGCGTAGTGAATGATAGACATTTTTAAATCACTCATAACTCTCCAGAATTAACGGTGACCTCCACTTTTCTTTGCATCTTCTGAGAGCCTATGATGCGTATATAGGTTTCAGATATCACTTTCAATGACAAATTATTCTGACGTCATCTATGACGTCACAAAGAAAAATTGTATTTTGAGCATATCTCATGACTGGAGTCGAGTAAGAAAACCAAACTTGGTACACAGTAATTTCAGATCAAAGGTCATCACTGGTGCTCATCATATACGTGCGAGTGTCACACCTAACGTGTACGTGTGCGTTTGATTTTAATGCTTGGTATCGCATTTTTTTCGTAGTTTTTCATACTTTCGGTAGTTTGGCCCATAACTCCACATTGCAGTGTCCTGTCGACACCGGACCACTTCCGTGTGATAGAGGAATTGTGAACGTTAAAGGTGGTCTGGGGGGGGGGTTACATTCCGATAAGGGTATTCTTATTATCTGGCTAGAGATTCTTTCCGTGATTACATTTTCTGACGTTTAACGGCTTGGGACCCCCCCTCACCCCCCCCCCGTTTCCGCATTTTATGTCAGCATTAGACCCACACTCAAGTAAAAAATGGAAAATCATAGGTTACATTTAGATTATCAACATAAATTTCGCCTTTTTATATTGTCAAACTCCATCTAACACTGTCAGTGTGAGATGGCATTATGACGCTTCGTCCGTGTTTCGGACCTCTGTGTTAAGTAAATAAAGCTTCTAACTGGCGCCAGCACTTCAACACAGACGGACCAACAAAGCGCGGATATATATATTATGAATGCGCCTTACAATCTCAAATTTGCTGCAAAATGTCATATAACGCGGATTTAAAGTATCAATGAACCTTATTGGTGATCCGCGTAAACGCGGATCACCATAGAGTTTGTACGAATTTTTATTTATTCATATATATTTCTGGTCATTTTTTGTTCAGACGATATCTTAAGAACGATAGCGTTAATAATCTTGTAACTTAGCATAGTTATGTCATCATGTTAATACCTCGGCGTGGTAGTCTGGTCAAAGTGATGGAGCAGCTCTGACGTCATTTATGACGTAAAAAGCCAAAAGTTAGACTTAACCTACATTTGCGATATCTGAAGCCGGCGGTCGAATAAAACAACCAAATTTGACAAAGGTCAAGTTGAGGTCAAGGGTCAACTTTTGGTTGCACGCTGGCAAAGAGCGCTAGCTGTGTGGGGCATGTAAGGTGGAATTAAAACTCCATAGCAACCGACATGAAGGTGTTGTTGGATTAGGCTCAAATCTGGCACAATTAATCCACACACTTAATCCTTCTATTCAGCTAAGTTTCATTGTCTGGAGTTTCATACATTTCAAGTTACAATCAATTATCTTTTAGGGTGTTTCTGCTAGATGAGGCCCATTCCTTGGGGGTATTACTTGTTACAAGGACATGTTTGCACAGTAAACATCGTTACATTTAAGCCAAAACTGAGGATGGGACAATTGATTTAGGCTGATACAGTTACTGCCATTAAATAGTTCATCAACGTAGCTTTGTGATGATACCAAAATATTACTGCGGGGTGAGTTGTAGATTTCGCATAACAAGCAATTATATTCGGTCAATTTTGCGGCAATTCCCAGGGCGATTCTCGCGATGCGAAGATTGAAATCGGTGATTTTTCCACCTGCCCGCAAAAACATGGTCTCGTTTATTTCAAGAAAAAACAGACTTTGGAATCACCTATGACCCTCAAATTTGGACAGATGATAGATTAATGTATGTACTTTCAGAAAATCCCAAAATCCCAAAATCGACCCCTCCGACCCAAATCAACTAATTTACCGATTTACGCAAAAACTCCCATTGCGACTTATTGATCGAAATGTGGTGACAGGTCACATTTAAGGTGAAAAGTGATATCTCTCAAGGGTAATGATACTCGATTGATTATAGCATTTCCAGGCAATATAAAAATTAATACAATATATCAGCGATAATCATTTTACAATAACTTCATTGAAACGTAATAATCATTGCTTGGTAGGGGACACTCATGGGCGTCCCTTCAGAAAATTATAATGTGACGCGTAATATTAAACCCTCGTCACTGTGAAATACTGCCATCTATTGGTAGTTGTAGGTCCAATTAGTTTGTGTTTTAAAACAGTGTCATTTCAAAGATTTTAGCTTGGATGCTGTTGTTGAGAGACATATTTTAGCAAGCACTGATACTTAATGAAGATTGTTGGTCACTTTTTCTTTAGATTTAATGATCGGAGCGCAGCGGTTCGCGGATCACTAATTCGTCTTAGTGACGAATTAAAGTCTAGTTGGTGATCCGCGTATTCGCCGATCACTCAAGAGTTTGTACGAAATTTTCTTCTTCCTTTGTTTATTCATGTTTCTTTCTGGCCATTTTTGTTCAGATGATAACTCAAGAACGATAACTTCTATAGTCTTGTAATTTAGCATAGTTATGCCCCATATCAATACCTCGGTATGGTAATCATGTTTATGTCATAGAGCATCTGTGACGTCATTAATGACGTGATAAGTAAAAACAGGTATTTGTCAGCATCTCATTATTAAAATCGAATTATGCAATCAAATTTTACCAACGTAAAATTAAGGTCAGGGGTCAACACCTGGACCTAACTTCGTGCGCGCGCACGCCACAATGGGTGCGTACGGGCGCACCAAAATTTTAAAATGCTCCAAATGACTTCTTTTTAACATCACTATATGTTTCAGGTCATTTGGAGCATTTTAGTGCGCGCGCGTACACGCGCGTTTTTTCGCGCGCACCCCTTTCCCGACACAATTACATTGTGGTTTTTTTCCGATGGTTTTAGTTTTTTGACTGAATTCTACATCAATTAGAACCTTTTTCCGACCACCAGAACCTAAAATATCGCTTCTACGCCCGAAAAACGCAAATGCGCGCGCATGCGCGCGTAGTAAATGACGGCCATTTCTAAATCACTCATAACTCTCTAGAATTAACGGTGATCCCTACTTTTTATTGCGTATTCTAATAGCCTTTGATGCGTAGATCAGATTTCAGGCATTACTTTGCGTGCCAAGTTGTTTTGACGTCATCTATGACGTCACAAATAAAAATCAAGTTTTGTCCAAATTTCATGAATGGAGATGAGTAAAGTGACCAAACTTGGTACCCGGTAACTTCAGGTTATAGGTCATCACTGGTGGTAGCCGTATCCGCGCGTGCGTCACTGCGAGCGCGTACGCAGACGTCGATTTTTAGATTCGTGTTTGATAGAGTATTTTAGGTGAAAGGGGGCAGTTTTGAGAAAGCAATAATACTTTGTCACAATTTCTTGAGATCTAGTGATCGTAGCGAATACGCGGATCACCAATTCATCTCAGTGACGAATTAACATCTAGTTCATGTTTCTTTCTGGTCACTTTTTTTTTCCGACCGTAACTCAAGAACGATAGTGTTGATTATCTTGTAACTTAGCATAGTTATGTCCCATGTCAATACCTCGGCATGGTAATCATGTTAATGTCAAACACCATCCGTGACGTCATGTATGACGTCATTAGTAAAAACAGGCATTTGTCAATATCTCATTATTGAAATACAATTACGTAATCACATTATACCAACGTAAAATTGAGGTCAAGGGTCAACTGCTGGACCTAGCCACGTGCGCGCGCGCGCCACGATGCTTGCGTACGGGCATTTCAAAATTTTAAAATGCTCCAAATGAGTTCCTTTTACCAGCACTATACGTTTCAGGTCATTTGGAGCATTTTGGTGTGCGCGCGTACGCGCACGTTTTTTTCGCGTCCACCCCTTTCCGGACAGAATTACATCATTTTTTTTCGATGCATTTGGGTGCCGACTGAATTCTCCATCAATTGGAACCCTTTCCCGACCACCTAAACCCAAAATATTGCTTACAAGTCCAAAAATCTTAAAATGCGCGCGCATGCGCACGTAGTGAATTTCGGCAGTTTTCAATCACTCATAACTCTCTAGAATTAACGGTGACCCCTACTTTTTATTGATTAGTCTGATAGAGTATGATGCGTAGATAGCATTTCAGGCATCGCTTTCTATGCCAAAGTGTTGTCACGTAATCTATGACGTCACAAAAAAATCTTATTTCGGGCATATCTCATGACTGGAGTCGAGTAGCATAACCAAACCTGGTACACAGTAACTTCAGGTCAAAGGTCATCATGGGTGCTTATCATATGCGTGCGGGCGTCACGACGAACGCGTACGCGTACGCGTACGTTTAATGTTAAGTCTTATATCAGTCATTTTTTTCGAGAATAAACGATGACTCCTACCTTTTATTGCTCATTCTGATAGCCTTTGATCCGTAGATACCAGTTCAGGCACTACTTTGCATACAAACTACTTCTGGCGTCATGTATGACGTCACAAAGGAAAAAAAATAGTATTTCGCGCATATCTTATGAATGGGTTGGATTCAGATAAACAACTTGGTACACAGTAACTCATCACTGGTGCTTATCATAACCGTCCGCGCGTCGCGACGAACGCGTACGCACACGTCGAATTTTCAATTAATGTTTGATAGACAATTTCAGGTGATAAGGGACATATTTCATCATGCAATGATAATTGATATACTTTTCACATTTTCTTTAAATTTAATGACCGGAGCGGTTACGCGGATCACCAATTCGTCTTAGTGACGAATTAAAATCTAGTTTATTCGTGTTTCTTTCTGGTCACTGTTTGTTCCGACGATAACTCAAGAACGATTGTGTTAATAATCTTGTAACTTAGTATAGTTATGTTTCATGTTAATACCTCGGCATGGTAGTCCGGGCAAATTGAAAGAGCTTTTGTGACGTCAGTTATGACGTCAAAAGCCAAAAGTTAGACTTAACCTACATTTGCGATATCTCAAGCCGGCGGAAGACTAAAATAACCAAATTTGGCAAGGGTCAAGCTGAGGTCAAGGGTCAACTTTTGAATCATACCTCGTGCACGCGCGCGTCACGACGGGCGCGTAAAATGCAAAAATGCTCCAAATCACTTCTTATTGACAGCACTATACGTTTCAGCTCATTTGGAGCATTTTGGTGCGCGCGCATATGCACGCGCGTGTTTTCGCGCGCACCCCTTTCCCGGCCGAGAACCGTCGTTTTTTTTTTGATGATTTTGGATGTCTGATTGAATTCTCCATCAAGTAGAACCCTTTGCCGGCCACCTAGACCCAAAATATCGCTTACAAGTCAACAAAACTTAAATGCGCGCGCATGCGCGCGTAGTAAATGGCGGCATTTTTAAATCAGTCATAAATCTTTAGAATTAACGGTGACCCCTACTTTTTATTGATTATTCTGATAGACTATGAAGCGTAGATAGCATTTCAGGCATCTGTTTCTATGCCAAAGTGTTGTGACGTCATCTATGACGTCACAAAGAAAAATCGTTTTTCGGGCATATCTCATGACTGGAGTCGAGTAACGTAACCAAACCTGGTATACAGTAACTTCAGGTCAAAGTTCATCATGCGTGCTTATCATATGCGTGCGGGCGTCACAACGAACGCGTACGCGTACCGTTAAAAATAAGTCTTAAATAAGCCATTTTTCTGTAGAATAAACGATGACCCCTAATTTGTATTGCTCATTCTGATAGCCTATGATCCGTAGATAACAGTTCAAGCACTACTTTTCATGCAGAATACTTGTGGCGTCATCTATGACGTCACGAAGAAAAATCGTATTTCGCGCATATCTCATGCATGGGGTGGATTAAGATAACAAAACTTGGTACACAGTAACTTGAGATCAAAGGTCATCGCTGGTGCTAATCATAACCGTCCGCGCGTCGCGACGAACGCGTACGCGCATGTCGAATTTTCAATTTATGTTTAATAGACAATTTTAGGTGACGAGGGACATATTTCATCACGCAATAATAATTGATATACATTCTTTGTCACATTTGCTTTTAATTTGACGATCGGAGCGGTTACGCGGATCACCAATTCGTCTTCGTGACGAATTAAGATCTAGTTAATATTATTATTCATGGTTTATTCAATCACTGTATAGCAGCCCGAGGCTGAATTGCACAATAACTACAAAATATGTAAAATATACATGGTGGCCCAGAAAGAATGCTACGAGTGTGATCGCTAATTTCTTCACCATTATCGACAAAATGTCATTAATTTTATTCGTTGGTTAGAACATTCTTTTTTCAAATAAAATGATACCAAGATCATTGATTTTGAGTAAGGCGTTTTGATTCCAGGACCATTTTTCGGTGGCAATGCAATTTCCCAAATTTGCCAATTTTTCAACAGCGGCGGTCATTGGAACGCCGAGATATTCTGGCGTCTCAGCTTGCCATACCGGGGCAACCCGTAATTACAAAGGGCTGGAATGCCTCGCTTTCATAAGGAAGATGATGTGAGGTATGTCTCCATTGTCATCGCAGTTTGTCCGGTATGGCAAGCTGAGATGCCAGAATATCTCGCGTTTCCGATGACCACCGCTGTTGAAAAATTGGCAAATTTGGGAAATTGCATTGCCTCCGAGAAATGGCGCTAGAATCAAAACGCCTTACTCAAAATCAATGATCTTGGTATCATTTTATTGGAAAAAGAATGTTCGAAACTACGAAATAAAAATTAATGACATTTTGCCGATAATGGTGAAGAAATTAGCGATCATACTCGTAGCATTCTTTCTGGACCACCCTGTATAATGAATTAAAATAACATTGACATGACATTATAGATATACCTTTGTTGAATTACAAATTACACTGATTTAGATAAAATTCTTTGATACGAGCGTATGATATAAAAAGAAAAATTATTCCATGTTAGTTGGAAAAATATGTTAAAAATATGCTGTTAACCCTGTATAAATGAATTAACCTTTTGAACCGTTCATTTATTGTAAACTGAATTCCAGTCTCCTTTATTTTTCTCTGCCAACCATACTTGCCGTATTCAGATTACAAGTTGCTGTGCTCTCGCACTAGTAGGCCTATTTTGAAGATTCATGTACATACGTTTTAATTGTGTCACAGAGTGCTTGACGAGGACCTTGCTCATAATTTATTTAACACTTTTCTTTCCTCTGCTCTAGCCTGTTCTAC
>JZLH01S0491663.1:0-10167 GCA_001188425.1 Eucidaris tribuloides
ACCTTTAAGAGAAATGAAAGAAATCTATATCATTGTAGCTTATTTTGCATGCTGAAATGGAGGTTATAAATGTTGGATTGTTGTGTCAATTTTACTTCAAGATATCTGACATCGCAGCTGCTGTGTCAGCTTAACAACCAAATCAGTGCAAATCACTCTTCACAATTGGTGTTAGTAAACGCATGCTTACTGTCAATCTTTGCTCTAATTCAACAGGTTTGTACATGAATTTGCCATAAGACATGCTGAGTTGGTAATAATTCCTATTGATTACAGATTTTGAATGGCAGCTCTGAGGCTTTGAGCATTTCACCTAGTTTCAATGCCTTTCTTTAGTTTCCGCAGTGGGAGAGAGAAAACTACTTTGACATTTTTTGTGTTGGACAGCTAGAGACATGACAGCTTAAAAAGACAGAACAGGAAGTTAAGGGTTTTGGAAGAGCAACAATAGATGCAATCAACGGTCTCCCGTTTTTGTTGTGTGTTTCCATTTGGAAGTGATGATCATAAACAAACCCAACTCTATATTTCCAAACCTTCAGCCAACACCAATAAGAACAACAAACAAGAGGCAACTGTTTTCTACATTATGCAAGAATTTAGAGCTGCTCCTTTTTGTGAAATAACATTATTTTTGGCCTTTTGATTTGTTATTTCCGTTCTGTGACAGGGTTTGTGTGAACTATATTTCCGCTGTGAGTGGTGTTTACCACATTTTCATGGATCCGAATGTTTGTTTTGTTTCTCGTTTTGTTGTGCTCGGAGTAAATGCCATGCATACTGATCTGTAGATGTCAACAAGTCCTTGTAAAGTGACTGGCTGGGGTAAAATTGTGGTATTGTGTACATTAGCTTCAGTTGTAGGTGTATTTCAGGCTTAGCTAATAGTAATCTGTGGAAGAAAAACTGACACTTGCATGTAACCCAGTAGAAATATGCTGAGCAAAATGACATAATGTGTACCACTTGAGTATTATCTACATTTTATTCACTTCAGAAGTTATTACGTTGAAAAACAAAAATTATGCAACAGTCACTTTTATGAAGTACTCCAATTAAGCATCATGAGTAGTGTCATCATGGCTTTCTTCATAGTCAGTGTCTCGACAAAAAGAAAGTACAGGTGTGTGATCTGCTGTAGGCCTATTTGCCAGTAACTTGAACTTTGATGTTTCATTTCATAATACCAATTGTTCCCGTGCTCCCCCCTCCCCCAAAGAAAAAGTGGGGGAGAGGAAAAAATAGAGCAAATTTATCACCGAAAAAATACTTGTGATTGCAATTGATGGTCATGAAGTTGTAGGAAATGAATAATGGAGAATGTAAATAACTACCTGTGTCAGCCACCTTTGTGTAATTCATTCCATCTGTATGCCTTGTATGATATTTCTGAAATTGACTTCTAGTCATAACATTTTCCATATTCCTACCTCTTTGCCATGGTGAATGGATTAATCTTTCCATATTTTGTATACATGTACCCCCACCACATTGATTTGATTAGTCATTGTTTCTACAGTCTTAAAATTGACTTTTCATATTTTTTTCCATATTCGTACCTGTTTGTCTGTAAAGTACTTTTATATGCATCTCCCAGTATTTGCATACCACCACCACCACCACCATGTTGATTTAATTAGTCATTTTTTCTCCGATCTTGAACTGGTGGTGCGCACCACTTAATCAGCTGGTGTTAAGAGGGCTCCCTCCAAGCTGCTAGCTCTACTAATTCCTCAAATGGGTTCATTGACCTGCCTTTAGTTTCTGCATGTAGGTCAGAAAGGCTGTAAGCAGCCAAAACGCTGCCTGCTCGTAGCATGCTGCAGCGACAGTCACAACAATGGGCCTGACTGGCTGGCTGCCTGGTGCAAATAAAATAAAAATGGACGGCACGTGATGGGATGCCCGCAGGTTCTGTTGATGGTAGTTATAAATTTATCACTTAGGAGAAGACGAGTGCATTTTGTGTTCAATGGCATCAATATTTAATGCAATATATGTTGTGTCAATAAACTCATATAAGTTTGCTTTATTCAGACCACTGATCTTTTACAGAGTAATTTGTATAGGTAGTGGCAGTGCATAAGTGCATATTGTGAAAACATTGAATGTTTTCTGTTTCTATTGTGATCTTTGGCTATATGGACTATTAATACCGGTAGAACTGCATACTCTGAAATACTTCAATTTTCAACACATTATGTAAAAGTAAAAATGTTGGGGAGGGGAATCTCAATATTTTTTTAGTTAAAGGTATTGGCTAAGCATGTTACCAGCAGTAGAGAAAAAATCTGAGCTACATGATTCCCCATGCTACCAGTGTCTTTGAGGAGGTCTAAAAATGAAACCCTGAAAAAATTGCATGCAAAATGATTATTTACATATAGTGCTTTAAAAAAGTGAAAATCGTAAGTTGACGCGGATTTCACTTGCCCATTTCCTCCCTATAAGACTTACTGTGTGTACACCTAGGCTATTATTGTTTATTCATTACCATTGGCAGTGTAACTTTCCAAACTTTGTTTTTCTAGGTGTGTTTATTTGTCCATTTGAACACTACTTATTAGCTCAGATATCAAAGTTTGACAATTTTTTAACTTGAAGCTCCACAATGTTAGCCTATCACTTTAAAAAGGTTAGGATTTTCTTATTTACAAATGGCATGCTTTATAATTGTTGAAAGTCCATGGACATGGAAGGATGTTGATTCCAGTTCTTATTTCCCATCTACCAAAGACACAGTATTGAAAACCTATAAAGTGTGCAAAAAGTGGCCGTTTTGTTTCGATTTTCGATTTTGACCATCCTTGATAGGATGCAGCAAGCTACAATTGAGTATTTTGAATGTTGAATGGTAATATATACACTGTACATGTATCTGTGTGTGTGTATGTGTGTGTGTGTGTGTTTGTGTTAGTGTGTGTGTGTGTGTGTTTGTGTGTGTTTGTGGTGTGTGTGTTGTGGGATATGCAATTTTCTTTTCACTTCTTTGTGATAGTTGAATGATTACAAAAATTTTATTTTTTTTTGTTGAATGAATTCTGCTGATGACATCTGAACAAGAATATATTTTCCAAACCTTTCACAACACCCAAGATATCACATACAAAGACTTCATGCAGGAAGTTTTGTTGCAATGTTACTGGGAGGGTTAGAGCACTATGAGTGACTGTGAGTACATGTAGGTGAACCGTGAAAGACAACTCGTCTATAGTACCGGAGATTGCCAATGGTCGTGTGTATTCCGCAAGAGTATGCATGATGAGCTGATAATGCAAAGCCATAATCTATTCACCAACCAACAAACCAGACATAAAACTTAAACAAATACAAGAAATATGCTAATGCATGATCATTTTCTTCTACTTTCCTCCATGTCATATACTTCCCACTATAAATCCCGTACATTAGTAGATTTATGGAGCTGGCGTGTCAAACGTTATTTGAGTAATCCCTCTCTGGACTGTTTGCTGTCTTCTTGTGAGCCATTGGCTCCTCCAGGGAGGATTAGGAACACTACATCCCAGATGCAAATAGAATATATAAATACCAGTTAGAAAGTAACAAATCTGCTGTGAGACGATTTGAAATGATATATGTAAATATCAGATGAAATATACAAGCAGCCCTGTGAACTGGGATCGTGATGGGAATTTGACTTGAGTGCTGTATTTATTAAAAAAACAAAATGTGTATATAGATTCATAAAGAGAATTTATCTGGGTACTGCATACACCAAATATTTTGCATATAAATATTGTCCCAATTTTGCTTCAAGATAGGGAATTTGCGATCAGGAAGTAAATATGTTCATGGTTGTTTAAGTTAGCAAAATTTGCGAAAATAGAACCAACACAAAATTCGCAAAATATTCAGCATATATACAGTTTTATTATAACAAAACTTGATGATGATGATGATGATGATGACACTGACAATGATGGTGGCAGTGATGATAGTTATTATGATAATTAGGATGGTGATGATAATGATGATGACAATGTTGAGGAAGAAGAAGATGGTGATAGTGATAATGATTTGTGAGGATTGTAATGATGGTGGTGATTTTAGTGGTGATAGCGGTGATAAAGATGAACACAATCAAATGCACTGGCTCCTCCTATTATTATCCAAGCATTTGTCCAAATACGTAACTTCGAAAGCCTGTTATGGCTGTTTTGTAAGATTTTGAATGCTTTTTCCACTCTGTCTAGGATTGAGTGACAATTTGATTGGATAGGGAAGCAGGGACAGAGTATGGATGATGCTGAATGCACATGAAAACCTCTAAGATCTCATAAAATAAGAAGAATTCTAAGAAGTAATCAAAACAAGTAACATTGTAAGGATGAACATAACACATAGCGTTCTAAGAAATGAACATAACAAGTAACACTGTGAAAAATAAATACAAGGAACTTCTAAGTAATGGATAACAAGAAGATCTGTGATTGCATACCGAATGTCATCTATTCAAGAAAGCACATAGATCCTTGGTCAGCTTCAGTTTAATAGAGTCAGAAAAGGTCCATCTTGAAAAAGGACTGGACTCAGTTGTTCAGGACCAGTCGCACAAGGTGGTCTACAAGGTCCCTTGGGCAAGAAGTCCAAATTACGGGATTAACGCCTGTGATTTGGCGACTGGGTTTAGCATCCCGCTGTCCTTTATACGGAGTTAAGGCTTAGGAGCCAGTCGGACCCCCAAGACTTACAAAACCTGAAGTCGTTCTTTGATATTTGCAGGATTGACTAAATCCCTCTGCCTTTTTGCATGCTATACCACTATATTTTGAAAGGCTTTGGATTTGATTGACTACTGTCGAACCTGCTTCACTTATACAGTTTGACCATTATACAAGCTTTCTGCTTTTCTGTCTACTGCTCCACAGAGAATTTAACTTTCAAATATACAAACATACAAAAGCATACAACTTTGAAGTCCTCTCAAAGCTGGTTAATTGTGCAGAGCATGTGGAAAAAAGTAGCGGCAAACCACTAGATAAGGATGGTACATTTATGTTGTCACTTGCCACTTGGACCATCAGAATTTCAAAACTAGTTTCAATTAAATACAAACTTTCTTTCAGTTGGACGTAAATTTGTTCGGTACATCTTTTGACAGATAAACTAAATCTCACCACATTTTCACTCCAACATCTAACCCAATTTGCCTTGTTTGAAACCAGATCAAAAAGGAAGTGATTTTCTGAAAAATTAATTTCTGGAATTTTGGGGGATCGAGACTCGATTCAGACGTCATCCACATTCTGAAACCGGTTGGAATGTGCTCTGTAAAATGTTTTGCAGCACTTAATGAAAGCAAAAAACAAAGCAAATATACAAACAAACAACAGCAGCAAAAACATACCCTCAAATTATTCAATACCAAATTAGAATTAAAAGAATGGTAAGTGTGTCCTGAATGATGATAGTTGATTTGGGCATAGTAACTGTCAATAATTAATGTCAAATATGCTGAGGAAGTGTGAGTGATTGCCGGTATGTGTACAGTGTGTGCATTAAAGAGCTTAAAAATGCATTGCATGTTACTGTATATCAGTGGATGTAGCATACTTGCATGTCTACCTCCATTTGTTTGTAAACTTTGTCACATTGTCACTTCATGAAAACTTTTCAAACTTTGTGACACATGGTATTCTGAGTTGATTATGTGCAACATTCTTCTTATAAGAATAGACCGGTTGTTTATGTCTATGCTAGGGATGAGGAATTTGTTTTGTTTCGTTTGATAGGAGGTGGTTTCATGAGATGTGCGTCACGTATTGTTTTGTATTCATTCATTGTTTTCTGTTGTTTGTTCACATACAGCATACTATTGTATGTATCACCCAGCCATTGTGGAGCAAACAAATGTGGAACACTTGTTGATATACATTCTTGTGTTTGTGGCTTTTGTTGTCTTTATTTCTCTTTTATATGTCCTTGGGGACACTAAAAAGACGGAATTGTTACACTGGAACAATAAAATAAATGTGTCTCTAGGAGTCTAGGTTGTCAAAGATGTGTTGTAGTTCTCCAGAAGTGTGACACACATGTATCAGGTAAAAACGAGAGTAAGATTTCAGGTCATCAGTTTACTTGTCAGACATAGGATTATGCCTGATTTGGGATCAATCACTCCTTTATCTCTGAATCTGTCATCTTTATCAAAAGGATGGATTAACTGAAGATAGCTTCCATGAAATGAGTTGTCTGTTAACTGTCACTGAATTTTAAATTGATGATACAAATATTTGCTGTGTGTATACAGTGTATGTCTGTCTGGGCTAATGCCTAATGGTTTTGAGAGCTGGATAGGTGACGAGAAGTATTCTATGTGTAGAATTGTGAGGGTGGTGCCCCCCATTGGGGAAAATACAGAATGGATGTAACAGATTGGTTTGGCTCATTCTCAAGATTTTTAAACTCTTTTTGTGTTTTGTGCACTGAGTCGCTGACTGGCATATGTTCATCAGTTCGTCGACGTGCTTGTCCGCCACAAAGTCTGTGCTTCAACTAATTACTAAGGAAGAAGTTGATATAAAACAGGTGCACGCACTCGCAAACGACATTTGCCTTTATTGGCATTAAAGATTGTCCAGGGTTGCAATCCATTGACTTCCCTTGCATTAAGTTCATATTATCAATATACCAACGGTAGAGTACTTACAAATGGTGTGTGAAAGTTTGAGATCCATACGTCATGAATTTTTGTTTTAAAAAAAACTAATAACGACATGTTATCAGAATGTCCTTCTTGTTCCGTGAGTTTAATTTGCCTCAAATTCCGAAACGCAGTTATGTGTACCGTCGCAGGACCAGTGGAGCGCACTGATTGGTTAAACGGCTAACCTCCGCGCGACCTTCGGCTAAAGGCTAATCGGACAAGTTTGGAACGGCACATGCACGTTTGACGTCACGGATTTTTTGAAAAGGCTTCTTAGCCATTTGAAAAAGGATGAAGTTTAACCGTCCAGATTTTCACCAAAGGTCAATATTTTACCCCAAGTCTCTATGAGAGGTGTTTATTTATATCAATCTTCACATTGGATATGGGCAATTCCATGATTAGTTACGTTACACTTTATGACAAAGACAAACTTTACTAACATTTGGCTCTTTCATGAATATGCTTTGATATTATTTTTCTGTTTTGGTATTGTCAGTTCTCTAGACTGGCACCTGCTTCACAACATCAAGCAAAATCAAGAGACATGTTTCAGGGATAATAACAAGAACTTTAATTATGGTTAGTTACGTTACATAAAGAGGACATGGAAAAAAATGACAAGTTTTTGTCCTCTAAGTTTCTTCAACCTGTTTTCAATTCAATCAAACTGTGTATTCACGCTATTTCTGGTATCTTGATAAGTCATTTGATATATAACTTATTGATAAAATCTTTTCATTTTTAACTACAACGTCAAAAACATGGTTAGTTACGTTACGGTTAGTTACGTAACATTTTGTCCGTCCACACAAATTTGCGTTTATTCATGTCTTTTTCAGATTTAGTATGCATATGTGGGGCTTTATTACTTTCAAAACAATGAGAAGAGGCTATTGGCATGGAAAAAAATGCAGAATACATGATGATTTTCCATAAAACTGAGATTTAGTCACACTAGTCCCACATGTGGTATTTCATGTATGGTTCTGATTCTCCTAGAGGGTGCTGTTGAAGCTGTAAAATTTAGAGTAGAAATGATGTCCCCCATTGTTTCCTCATGATTCATACCCATTCAAACCATTAAAATGTAATACGATTCGAGATAGAGCAATTTATATAATTTGTGATTTGTCCAATAATTCATGGAATTGCCCATATGATTTCAGCTGATGTCATTCATTTAGATGTTTTTTGACGTGCAAATGAATAAACCAATCTTTAAGTGTGGATGAACTAAATAGATTTTGGGTGAATTCATTAAAGTAAACTTTCCATTTTATTGTGCTATTTATTGCAGTGTTCACGGCCTTTAACACATTTCCTCAATATATTTTTTGGTATATTCTGTCACACATAATTTTCAACACCTGTGGCAAACATCCTTGTTTTTTAAAGATAAGTGGTTGAGGACTAACATGGTAGTCTTCATGTGCTGTAACAAAAAGAGCAAAGACTACATTGTACAGTGTATGCAGAGAAGTTAATGTATGTCATGTAAAAAAAAACTGTGATCATATACACATACCCAGTACGAAGTGTATGCATACAAAGTTTCTACTCTATGCAAGTGACGTTAACTTTTGTGTACAAATACAGTAATCAATTGAAAGCTTCAGGCATTGGTGGCAATGATCTTAATCCCATTAGATTGATATATCCTTGGTATTTATTTCTTCCAGAATACTAAAGAAATGGTGTGTATTCACTAGCCATTTTTTGTTTACGTTTGTTTACATCACTTCACCTTGTTATGAATTGGCAGTCAAGTAGTCTTTGAAATGATTTCAAAAGGTGGTACATTAAGCATAGGCTACATTGGAAAAGAATAAGGAAAGAGCCGTTTATCAGTAAGTGCAGAAATTTTCAACCACCTTAAAATGTCCATCAGATCATTGTAAAAATCAACTGGTTCAGTTATTGTAGAACCGCTAAATTACATTGATATTGTATTACAAATCTTCCTGTAAACTGATAGAAGCACACAATAATTCGGCAATTGTAACATTATTTGAAATAGTAAGATTTTCTTCAACTTTAACTGTATACGGGAGATATAAATGCCATTTTCACAGACATGGGTTGATCTAAATTGTTGAATGGATTAGTAATGGCATACACACTTCCATTCATTCTATATTTGGATTGACGATTATCAATCTTTGTGCAGGATTGTATTGTCGATTTGAAGTACCAAATATTTTGACTAAATACAAAAGAGAAAATATTCGGCATTTTCAATGGTGTAAAGTTTATTCCTGAACAGACTGCACTGAAAGTCATTCACATTCAAAAGTATAAATCAGTGTATCGGACTGTAGACACATTACAGAAGATCTATTGTGAGGTGGCTCAATAGGTTTGCATACAAAGCCGGCAGGGTAAGCAGTCGAGCGGTTTCAAGTTAGTCAGTCGCTGTGGGTTGTCGGCAGGAAGACTCACACTGGCCACTGGAAGTCAGAATCAAACAATACCGAATATTTTCATTCATCTCGCCGAAAGGACGGTCATCTTTTGAAAAGCTTAATCGTCCGATTCTGCAGCCCGGTGAGATGCAAATCTAAGCCTGGTTTGTTTGGGATCTTTGTAAATTTCACCACAAAAAAAAAAAAAAAAAAAAATCCACAAAATGGTTGAAACTTGAAAGGGAGGATTAGAAAATATTTTATGATGAAATTGTAAATTTCACCACAAAATCTGTAAAAAGTGGAAACTATCAATGAGAGATTATAAACTGTTATTTTGTTAGAAAAATGTTTTTGTTGTGAGTTTCAAAACTTAAAGTTATAAAATATTACTCTCTATTCGCTGTAGTACTTCAAGGAAATAAATTTAATTGACATGTATATCATTTGTGATTGACTGATTGGTGATCATTTATAATGTGGTAGACAAAATCTTTGAGTATAACTGTGTCTGTAAGTTGTATCATGTTATCTTTATACACTATTTAACTGTCTCTTCTGTATTTTGTAAAAAGAAATGAAACATAAACAACAACATACCTTTGCTTCCACCAAGGATGGGAGAAGGGAGAATATGGGGGTGCAGGAATAAGAAGATGCTTTACAGTTATTGGGATATTCAAGCAAATCGGTAATGGCCATAGGCAATGGGAAATTTGACTATCACTCTATTTGTTGACCACACACTACCCACTTCATCAGGGAGTCCTGAAGTACAAGGAAAAGAAATTAACAAGGGCAAGATGAGCTTGCCGCAGTTCTTGAGTTTTTGCGATTTGAACGATGTATCACATCTCATGAGGTCTAAAAAGAGCTTGTAATGCATGTTTGGTTTTCGGGCGGTTCACGAAGGCTGCCCTCGGGGTTGTAATTAGACAACGGACCTTCGCGAAAAGTCACTTCCCGCTTATTAAGATATGAATATGCTCGTAAAGTGGTTGTGGCATGTACATGTGCACATCTGATGGTATTTTCAATACTCGACACCGTACCTGTCTGCCAGACGTCAACTACTAAACGACCGTAGAGGTGATC
>JZLH01S0491674.1:0-10380 GCA_001188425.1 Eucidaris tribuloides
CAATTTTCAAAATGGTCGATGAGTGGCACGTAATAGCATATAATGACATGTAAGCAGCCACTACACTGTTGTAAAGCGGTTTACAATTTTGTTTTCCAATATTTGTCGATATCTTAATCCAAACAAAATTAATAAATCTGTCATTCTTAAACGAAATAAAACAATTGTTCAGAATTATATACAGTAGCAATAACTTTTTTTACTTTGATAAGCAGTCCAGTTCTGTCATTGGGGTTCATTACTTCAAGCAAACTGGGAAAAATAAGGATAAAGGTTACCACGATTAACCTCACATTTTGTATGAAAAAAAATCCGGACACTTGTCAAATGTAGATATTCATTATTACCTACCTACTATTTATTTATCATGTGAATTTTAAATGTGACATGCTGGGATTTTGCAAGAGGAATTATTTTCTACTGGATCCTATCGGTACTACATGTATTGGTCGCACATTTAGTGCACTGGTGCAGGTCACACATTTGAATGGCACAAGATTGAGTACACAGTTGGTAGTCATATATGGTAACCGTATCCTGAGTTTGCCTCGTTCGTTTGGGGTTTATGAACCATAATGCCTTAACTTACCTGCTTAACAAGACTTACATGTTGTTTTTACTGTATAAAATTCTGAACAATTATGTTTTTTTCGGTAAAGAATGAAGTCTCGTCAGAGTTACAAAAAACACTAGTATTTTGTTGGATTAAGACATCGACAAATATTGGAAATCATTGAAAATTTAAGCCATTTCACTACATTGAAGTGGCTGCTTACATGTCATTATGGTATTTATTGCCCATTGTGAAAATTGCCCCAGGAATAGAGTTTAAATTGTTGAATCTGACCTACACATTTTACAAAATAATGAAAAAAGGGGCCATTTCACCCGACAGTGGATATTGAAATGTCATTTGAATGTGTTAAATGGTATTTGACGGCCATTTTGGAGAACGCTCTCAATTAGGATCAGTAGGGAACTTTGAAAAAGTGGTCATTTCTCTCTCGCCATGTCATGGCTTTGTAAAGGTTATTATAGGTTGCAGTCTCCTAATTATCGGCCCACAGAGATAATGTTAATTTTATCGATTTCGGCCCAGTTTTTCGACAAATTTGAGATTAAGTCAGACCTTGTTTTTGTAATATGTTGTGTACCAATAAAAATCATTTCATCTTATTTTCATTTTACACCCTCTTTGCCAATAAACTTTTTCACTACTCTCCTTTGAAGTAGAGCAGTCCTGACCCGGAGTCCTGATAACCTTTGCCCCACCAAAGCACACAGCCATGAAATGCTCTGAAAAGGAGGTCTAACAACAGCCCCGGGGGGGGGGGGGGCACGACGCTCACCTGAGGTCTCGCAAACTCTCTATGGTACCCATAGATAAAACATCAGTTATACATATAGTTTTGGCCCTTGGAGCCTGATATCTAGGCACCAACGTAACCAAATGAACCAGTTGAAAAACTTTGCATCCCCTTGCCATATAGCTGATTTGCCAAGTCAATAATTTTAACATCCGTTTTTATAAAAAACTAGCACGCCCTAGTATCTTAACATTTGACCTTTGACCTACTTATGTGACCTTGACCCCCAAATAACATTGAGGTCCCTGTTACGCATCTACCACCCAAGTTTGGTTACAAATGGGCTTGTGGTTAGAAAGTTACCTAGTTTGGGCCCTTATGGGCCCTGCCCCCTGGGCCCCCTGGGCCCCCAGGGGGGGGGGGTGGTGTACCATTCCATGAACCCTCTTTCCCCTCCACGTGAATATCATTCCCACCAAGTTTGGTCTAAATCCATTGATGTGAATGTGAATTATTCGTATAGGGCCCTAACCCCAAACTTTTGCCCCCCTTGGGGGCCAAACAGGGCCACCCTGGGCATTGTCATGAGGAACATTAATTCAGCACATGTAGAGGTATCTACACACTAAGTGGCTTAACTAAACTATTTCTGGATCTATAGAAGAAGGCCAATACCACCCAAAGAAAGAAACTTGACTTCATTTGACCTTTGACCTACATATATGACCTTTGACCCCCAAATAATATTGAGGTCCCTGTTAGGCATCTACCACCCAAGTTTGGTTACAAATGGGCTTGTGGTTAGAAAATTACCTAGTTTGGGCCCTTATGGGCCCTGCCCCCTGGGCCCCCTGGGCCCCCAGGGGGGGGGGGTTGGTGTACCATTCCATGAACCCTCTTTCCCCTCCCCCTGAGGATAATTCCCACCAAGTTTGGTCTAAATCCATCGATGTGAATGTGATTTACTCCTATAGGGATCTACCCCAAAACTTTTGCCCCCCTTGGGGGCCAAACGGGTCCACCCTGGGCATTGTCATGAGGAACATTAATTGAGCACATATAGAGATATCTACACACAAAGTGGCTTAACTAAACTATTTCTGGATCTACGGAAGAAGATGTTTGAAAACAACCTAAAAAGGCCCTTTAGGGCCCTGCCCCTGGGCCCCCTGGGGGGGCCTGGTGTACCAGTTGAGGACCCTTGAATCCCCACCCCCTAAGGATCATTCCTGCCAAATTTGGGGCAAATCTAATCATGCATTTGGAAGAAGCTGAAAATGTGTAAAAGTTTACGCGCGACGCACGACGCACGACGCACGACGGACGACGGACGACGGACAAAAAGCGATCGCAATAGCTCACTTGAGCCTTTGGTTCAGGTGAGCCTAAAACTGCCAAAATACCTCAAATCTCACTCACTAAATCTGCAGATATTGTATTTAACTAAACTGACACCAAGAAGGCACAATAAGACATATAAATGGCATAATCAAGCATCAAATCAGAGTTTTAGTGGGACTTCAGTTATTTGATTAATCTGACCCCTATATACATTTGAAATCAACAAAATAGGAAAATAGTGAAAAAAGGGAGCCATTTCACCCCACATAGTTGATATTGAAATATCACTTTAATGTGTTAACTGGTATTTGACGGCCATTTTGGAAAGCGCCCTCAATTGGGAATACATTAATATGTTTAATTTGACCCCTCTATACATTTGACATCAACAAATATAGGAAAACATTGAAAACCGGCAATTTCCTTAAAGTGCATACGAAAACGTCTTTCTAATGTATTAAATGGCATTGGTAGTAATTTTGAAAAGCGCCCTCTATCAGGAATACAGCTTATTGGTGAATCTGATCCCTCCATACATTTGACATCAACCAATAGGGAACTTCTGAAAAATTGGGCCATTCCACCCAATATAATGGCTAGGAAAACATCAATTTAATGTATTAAATGATATTTTACAGACATTTTGGAAAGCGCCCTCTATCAAGAATACATTCATTGGCTGAATTCGACCCCTCTATACATTTGACATCAACAAATTTAGCAAAATAATGAAAAAACCCGGCGATTTTACCCATAAAGTGCATACAAAAACATCATTTTAATATATTAAATGGCATTTGGCCGTCATTTTGAAAAGCGCCCTCTATCAGAAATGCAGTTTCTTGGTGAATCTGACCCTTCTGTACACTTTACAACAAAATATATAGGAAAACACTGAAAATGTTTGCAATTTCACCCCAAATATTGCCTATGAGATCATTATTATATGGTATTTAATGGCATTTTGGCGGCCATTTTGAAAACGCCCTCCAACGAAAAAAGTGCCGGGGTAGAAAAAGTCTACCCTCACTTTTTTGTTATGTCTGATGGTCTAGTCCATGCCTGTGGTGAGTAACTTAGGGTACATTTTATGCACACGGGAACCCACCCAGCCAACGGACTATAGCCGTCATCTAACAGAAATAAGTTAACAGATTCTCTGAAATTCAAAGTATATACCAGATTATGGTACATTACAGCAAGGAATAGGCTGTTATGCAACATAAAGTAATACCAAACACTTAAAACAGCAATATTTTAGAACAGTTTTATTCCCTGTGCCAAATTCCACATCTTCGTTTTGGGGTAACTGTCAGTTCTTTCTAACCAATTACATCGTACGTGCACTAGCCATGAGCTGCTCTCCCAAATTGTAGGGTTAGGATTAAAATACTGAAATGTGTTTTTGAAAGGATCCATACTAAATAACGCAGCAAAGGTATTTTTGGTAGTAAACACTCTTACTAAATGTTGTTATCTTATAAAGATATAGGTTACTCACAACTAGACTCAAAGGTTTCGGTTGTTGAACTCAATTTATCTCCACTACGGCTACCGACTGTAATGTTGTTTGATAACCCGGCTGTCTGGACCTCACACACTGTCTGATACATTCCGGTCGGGCTGGCAAGATAGGCAGCGATGTTTTCCACGGGCCCGCCACTACCACATATGACTTCGAAATAGTCTATGACTCCTCCTGGATGAGTCCAGTTTACATTAATGAAAGAACTGTTGGCACCTCCAAATAATAATACAACACTAATTGGGTCTAGAACAACAACAACAACAAAATATAATAGATTAATGAGATAAATAAATAAATTAATTTATTTATTTAATGCATAAGAAAAACATCATTTGAAATTGTATGAAAACAAAACCTGAATAACTCAGTAATAAATCATGCAAATATGAACGAATATTAATTGATGTATCACATTGTTTCCTTCTTCCATGACAAATGTTGTATTTGTAAGAACGGGTCAGTCAATTATTTGTAGATTTCCCCAAACAAGTTTTCACGCACGGCTACAAATAAGACTCTTAAGCTCGGCCATGTGCTCAAGGCGCCTTTATGCAAAAGATACTTTTGTAAAATCTCCGAAGATGACAAGGATCATTATGATGAGCAGCGGGAAAACCTCAAAGTTTAGAGACATAACCCATACACCCATTTGCTAGGTTTCAGTTGTTTTTTTTTTCAATCCGTCATGTTCTTATAATCGTCATAGTTTGATGCTATATGCTGAATATTGCTATTTATTTATCATTTTAATTACTACACGTCCTTTTATTATTGTTACTACTAGCACTATTTATGATGATGATGATGATGATGATAATAATAATAATAATAATAATAATAATAGTAATAATAATAATAATAATAACTTCTTCTTCTTCTTATTATTATTATTGTTGTTACACATACACACTTTACAAAATATTTTTTTTTTGCGATATCAGGTAAAATGAGTGGGTTTATCTTGAATGATTTGAAAGTATACTTACAAATCGTTACAGACAAGGATGTAGCATCACTTCTTTTCATGTAGCTCAGTGATACAACTTCTATTTGGTAAGTGTCCCCTGGAACAGATAGGTTGGTACAAGATGCTTTCAGGGGACCAATGCTGGGGACCAAGCTGGGGGTAGCTGTTCCACGACTGCATATCACTTCGTACTGATCGACAAAACCTTCTGCTGCCTCCCACGTTACTGTGAAGGCTGATGTATTTGCATTAGTTTCTCTCAGCACAGTCACCCTTTCAGGTTCTTTACAATGAAACAAATGGGTAGAAGTAAGTTCAAAACGTATCCATTAATTTCTCTTATTGCGAAATTCCTTCCTGATTAATAATTTAAAAAGTTCACTTCATTTAGTCAAGTATACACACTTTTCAATGAAATTTAGACCGTTAACTCAAAATTGTTCATTCCACACTCTATCTAGTTGGTATACGAAAAGGTCATAACAGTGAATTAAACATTGCAATGTAAAAACCTCGTTCCCAGAATAGAATCGGTCAACTCCTGTATCTTACTTGCAACAATATACTCGACTGCAGCCGAACTGTTGCCATTGTTGTGTACTGTGATGACTGTTATTGAATAATTCGACCCCTCTATACATTTGACATCAACAAATTTAGCAAAACAATGAAAAAACCCGGTGATTTTACCCATAAAGTGGATACGAAAACATCATTTTAATGTAGTGCTATCGGCGAACCTGTTCGCCCAGGGTTGACTTTACTCAGGTACTATCGGCGAACCTGTTCGCCGAGAAGACAATCGGATCCATATCTTTTAATTCGAGTGACAAATGTCTCTGAAGTTCCTACCAATGACATTTATCGTAAAATGAAATCACAATGAACCAAATAAATGGGTTAAAATGTATTGTCTTGATAGCATTTGCGATTTTACAGAAAATCGTACAATTTCGAAAGGTTATACACATTATTCCGAAACAATCCAGTCCCTGGTTAACACACCTGGATTTTTAGTCCAGCACCCAAAGTGTTAAATGGCATTTGGCCGTCATTTTGAAAAGCGCCCTCTATCAGAAATGCAGTTTATTGGTGAATCTGACCCTTCTGTACACTTTACATCAAAATATATAGGAAAACACTGAAAATGTTTGCAATTTCACAACAAATATTGCCTATAAAATCATTATCATATGGTATTTAATGGCATTTTGGCGGCCATTTTGAAAACGCCCTCCAACGAAAAAAGTGCCGGGGTAGAAAAAGTCTACCCTCTGTTTTTTGTTATGTCTGATGGTCTAGTCCATGCCTGTGGTGAGTAACTTAGGGTACATTTTATGCACACGGGAACCCACCCAGCCAACGGACTATAGCCGACATCTAACAGAAATAAGTTAACAGATTCTCTGAAATTCAAAGTATATACCAGATTATGGTACATTACAGCAAGGAATAGGCTGTTATGCAACATAAAGTAATACCAAACACTTAAAACAGCAATATTTTAGAACAGTTTTATTCCCTGTGCCAAATTCCACATCTTCGTTTTGGGGTAACTGTCAGTTCTTTCCAACCAATTACATCGTACGTGCCCTAGCCATGAGCTGCTCTCCCAAATTGTAGGGTTAGGATTAAAATACTGAAATGTGTTTTTGAAAGGATCCATACTAAATAACGCAGCAAAGGTATTTTTGGTAGTAAACACTCTTACTAAATGTTGTTATCTTATAAAGATATAGGTTACTCACAACTAGACTCAAAGGTTTCGGTTGTTGAACTCAATTTATCTCCACTACGGCTACCGACTGTAATGTTGTTTGATAACCCGGCTGTCTGGACCTCACACACTGTCTGATACATGAGGGTCGGGCTGGCAAGATAGGCAGCGATGTTTTCCACGGGCCCGCCACTACCACATATGACTTCGAAATAGTCTATGACTCCTCCTGGATGAGTCCAGTTTACATTAATGAAAGAACTGTTGGCACCTCCAAATAATAATACAACACTAATTGGGTCTAGAACAACAACAACAACAACAAAATATAATAGATTAATGAGACAAATAAATAAATTAATTAATTTATTTATTTATTTATTTAATGCATAAGAAAAACATCATTTGAAATTGCATGAAAACAAAACCTGAATAACTCAGTAATAAATCATGCAAATATGAACGAATAGTAATTAATGTATCACATTGTTTCCTTCTTCCATGACAAATGTTGTATTTGTAAGAACGGGTCAGTCAATTATTTTGTAGATTTCCCCAAACAAGTTTTCACGCACGGACGGCTACAAATAAGACTCTTAAGCTCGGCCATGTGCTCAAGGCGCCTTTATGCAAAAGATACTTTTGTAAAATCTCCAAAGATGACAAGGATCATTATGATGAGCAGCGGGAAAACCCCAAAGTTTAGAGACATAACCCATACACCCATTTGCTAGGTTTCAGTTGTTTTTTTTCAATCAGTCATGTTCTTATTATCGTCATAGTTTGATGCCATATGCTGAATATTGCTATTTATTTATCATTTTAATTACTACACGTCCTTTTATTATTGTTACTACTAGCACTATTTATGATGATGATGATGATAATAATAATAATTATAATAATAATAATAATAATAATAATAATAATAATAGTAATAATAATAATAATAATAATAATAATAATAAGTTCTTCTTCTTCTTCTTCTTCTTCTTCTTCTTCTTCTTCTTATTGTTGTTGTTGTTACACACACACACTTTACAAAATATTTTTTTGCGATATCAGGTAAAATGAGTGGGTTTATCTTAAATGATTTGAAAGTATACTTACAAATCGTTACAGACAAGGATGTAGCATCACTTCTTTTCATGTAGCTCAGTGATACAACGTCTATTTGGTAAGTGTCCCCTGGAACAGTTAGGTTGGTACAAGATGCTTTCAGGGGACCAATGCTGGGGACCAAGCTGGGGGTAGCTATTCCATGACTGCATATCACTTCGTACTGATCGACAAAACCTTCTGCTGCCTCCCACGTTACTGTGAAGGCTGATGTATTTGCATTAGTTTCTCTCAGCACAGTCACCCTTTCAGGTTCTTTACAATGAAACAAATGGGTAGAAGTAAGTTCAAAACGTATCCATTAATTTCTCTTATTGCGAAATTCCTTCCTGATTAATAATTCAAAAAGTTCACTTCATTTAGTCAAGTATACACACTTTTCAATGAAATTTAGACCGTTAACTCAAAATTGTTCATTCCACACTCTATCTAGTTGGTATACGAAAAGGTCATAACAGTGAATTAAACATTGCAATGTAAAAACCTCGTTCCCAGAATAGAATCGGTCAACTCCTGTATCTTACTTGCAACAATATACTCGACTGCAGCCGAACTGTTGCCATTGTTGTGTACTGTGATGACTGTTATTGAATGGTTTCCACCTGGTGTTACATTGGTACAAGATGCATTTACAGCCGAAGCGGGAAGACTGTCACTTGGAGATGGTGATCCTTCCGAACAAATGACTATATAATTATCAACGGCAGGAGGGATGTTCCATGTGACTAAGATATTGGTCGTCGATGCTGGCAATGGGATCAGTTCAACTCGATCAGGCACTGCGATATTAAAAATGATAGAAAGTATATTGTTGACACGTAAACAAAAATATCACAGTCCATTGTTCTAGAATAAACTATTAAATTCCGTCAACTGCTTATTAAAAATCCACCCAATTATCAATTCCGGATAGCAATTCTCTTGACTGAGGTCAATCCTGGCCTTTCGGTTTGAACGTGGGACAATTGGCTGTCACAGAAAAAAGTGCGACCACCCCATCGGGTTAGTAAAAGGAAATAGTCACAACTGATATGATTTTACTTACTGCATCTCTTATCTAATAAAAGGAAAACGTGGTAGTCCGTTGGCTGGGTGGGTTCTGTCACATTAGAACATAGAGCTACATGTATATCGGCGAACACTGTAATGACTGTGCCGCTGAGGGCAGGTTTTTTTCGTGCGTGTGACCAGGAGGATTTTGTAATCGAGATTGGAGAGAGGTTTTGGATGGGTTTTCAGCACGACAGGGTGATGTATTGGAAGCAGACAAGGGTACCGGGAAAAGACCATTTTTAAACACAGATATCACGATTACTGCCGATCTGCGGGGAAAATTGGCGAGACGGTTTCGTGGCCGGTGAACGTAATTAACTACCGACGGGATTTGCTCGGAAAAGCAACGCTATGATGACGGTTGTGCAAGCGAGAACTTAGTCAACCTGTTGCGCCAGGCAGAGAGATCGAACAGTGATACATGTATAGAGTGGCGTATATGGCGTATAGACGACATTCTGACAGTGGTTTGTCTACGCGGTGGCGATAACAATAGAGTCGGGTCTCAGGGGCGATGGGCGGTTGTACAGTGCGGGTATTCTACAGTACGTATGTCGCGATGCAGCTGGTGTCGCATTTCAGCAGTAACCTTTCGGTGTGCAACGCGTGAACTTTGTCAATGACTCTGTAATCACTGATTTCTCTTTTGATGGTTGAAGTACTTAATTGATCTAATTCATGATATGGGAACATGGGATGTTGTTGTTGTTATGATCATCCAATCAGCTACAATAAATGTTATACAGATTATGAGTTTAACCTAGTTGAGTGTGTCCTGGAAGTTGCTTTATTTAGTCTGCTAATTGCAATCGTCTCGATTTGAATAATGTCGGATCGCACGTGACAAATTGGAGGTCCCACCGAGACGATTGTTATTAGTAGTCGGTGAAGGACGTTCAGGGTCAAGCCAAGCATTACATTTCATACTCAAGGAAAAGTATATTAATGTAAAATATATCACTATTCCTGGTGTGGATATAGTGGGCAAGTGTATTAATGAAATAACACAGGTGTTGCTTTTCCCTAAGGTGTTTGTCAGATACACCTTGTTGTTTATTTATGTTCCATAATGACAGGCACACACTGTAGGCCTGTTGATATGCTAACGTGAACGCTTATCGCGATATGATTTCGTGGTGTTTCAGTTCGCAAAGCTTGCGTCGGGTATTTCATGTAGACTAGCGGAATTTGGGGTGGTATATATCCCAAGGCACCGGATAGGCTGGCGGGATTTGGAGTGGTATTTACTCCAGGGTAAGCTAGCGGAATTTGGGGTGGTATTTACCCCGAGGTACCGGGTGGGCTAGTGGAATTTGGAGTGGTATTTACTCCAGGGCTCAAGGTGGAA